>CAXKVX010000472.1:0-99585 GCA_964058865.1 Eleocharis quinqueflora | reverse complement strand
AAGTCTTCTAGAAATGTTTTACTAAATTTCTAACATGCGATTATTTTTGCAAGAACATTACTCTTAACTACTAAATCAGAAGCTATCAAAGGCTATTTCTAATTCTTTGATTCAATTTGTTAGATCCTAAAATGGTCAATGTAAGATAAAAAAAAATGCCAATCTCATTGAAAAAAAAGAATCATTCCGAAACGATAACAAAAGCCAATCTCATTGTAAAAGAGAAAAAAATATTGCTAGTACTATTATTTGCAACATGTCATTAATCTTTTAATTATTGTTTGCAGTATGTTTGAATAAGCTATTCAGATCATAATCAATTTTGATTAGTTGGTAATATGACAGAAATTGACATATATAAAACCTGATTAATTTCTTTTATATGTATAAATTTATTTATAAATCATATATAAATAAAATATGGCGTATAAACTGCATAAAAATATCCTAGAACGTTATTAGTGTTTGTATGAATTAGCCCATTGGTATATTTAGTCAATTTAGTCACATCTATGATTTTAATATCACCAAAACATACAAATAATCCTACTTGTACATTGCAGGCACATAAATTAATTCGAGCTCAAAAAAATAAAAGAGCAAATATTTTGCATGAAATGCTTTTATCTATTCGTATTTATATTTGATCAATTTTAGCCACATTTTTATTTTAATATCACAAAAACTCACATATATGATCGCACTTATGACCTTTGCAAGAATATAAATTATTAGGAAGCTGAAATTTTTTTTTTTTGCAACAAATATGAGTCTTTCTCTCGTTAAATTCTTAGGTTCATGACTTCATGTATGTATGCTGATGATTTTAATCAATTAGTTCTTACTTTTTATGTGTGATAACAAAAATATTGCTCTACACACCAAAGTTAAATTTATTTTTTTATGTATTTTATTTTTTATATGAAAATATTAATAGTAAAGAATAAATATAAAAGTGATTGTCGAATTGAAGGTGTTATCATGTTTTGTTTAAGAATAAAATTACCAAATAAAAAACAAAATGATCTTAACTTTGCTACAACATTTTCAATGCCAATAACACCGTCCATTTTCAATGCCAATATCGATTATACAGCATAAAATAAATACTGTGCTTGAAATTTATACAGCATAAGAATGTATTTATAGTTTGTATGCGCAAATATGTTATTTTTCTTATCACGTTGGATTGCAATAATGATCTAACTTCGTCAAAGTAAACATGCAAAAATATAACTTACGTTTATATATCGCTGCTAAAAACACAACTAGGATAAAAGTTTTGCATATAATTTTGCGGAGTGCACTTATAGTGATTTAAGCGTCTATTTGTATTAATTTTGAAGTAATTTTGATCTCATTTGTGATTGTAAAATCATAACTCTTAGGTAAATTTATAACTTATGTCTTTCATTCGTAAATATATCGTGATTGTGATTTCGTGCTAATTGGTCTTCGATTTTCCATATCTAAAGTCCGTATCTGCTGTTATTCTTGGAGATAACATGATCTTGTTATTCTCTGATCCGACCGTCAGATTTCGACGCAGATAAATGAACGGTACAGATGAATTGCACGGAATCCAATGTATTATATAGTTTATTCGTTAGATTGAAAATGAACGATCAGATCAGAGAATAACAGAACCATATTATCCCTCAGAATAACAGCAGATATGATTCCATCTAAACGGAATCCATATATCTCTCACGTAATATTAGACAAATCACCATATGGCAAAAAGGAATCCGTAGCATTTTGTTAATGTTCACTTATTGTTTACTTTTTTAATTGTTTGTCGAGTTAGCCGAATTTTTTTTTATTAAACAAAAAAAATTAAAAAAACACGAAATTGGCAAAATTCAGATCAAAATCACCAAACTAGTCATTCCGGAGTTATTCCGAAATCTCTGGCTCCGGAATAACTCCGAAATCACAGACTCCGGATTACTCCGGAATCTATGATTCCGGATTTATTCGTTGCAGAGAGAAATGTGTTTGGATTATTTTATTAATAAAATATTAATATTTTAATTGATGAGTTGTGTTGTATTTAGGTAAGTTTTTGTAACGAATTCGACTGCACTTATCGGGATTATAAATAACTTTTTTTAACGTCGCAAATCATCGAGCTGTAGATATTCGAGTCTACTACCACCACGTTGAGTCCAATTTGCGATCGGAGAAACGTGCATCTCAAATTTAGCTCCATCTTGAACTTATATCTTAATTAGTATTTTTTATCATGAGTTTGTGTCGGATTCAATTTTGAATTGCTCATTTCTCCGATCGCAAAACAGACACGACGTGATGAAAGTAGACTCGAATATCTACAGCTGGATGTCTTGCGACGATAAAAAAAGACTAATTATGATCCCGACGAGCGCAGCTGAACTTGTTACAAAAAATATTAAGTATGATTAACATTTTTTTCTACAAACTTCGACTATGCTCTTCGAGATCATAATTAATTTTTTTTTATCGTCACAAGCCATCAAGCTGTATATATTCGAGTCTACTTCCATCACGTTGAGTCTGATTTGCAATTAGAGAAACACGCATCTAAAATTTGGCTCCACTATCAACTTATGCCTTAATGATCGCAAATTAGACTTGACGCGGTGGAAGTAGACTCCGATATTTACATCTTGATTACTTGCGACGATAAAAAAAACTAATTACAGTCTCGACGAGCACAATCAAAGTCGTTACAAAAACTTACATAAATAGAATCCAACTTTTGTATTAAATTATTAATATTTTAATTAATAAATTTTTCAACGTTCAAAAGAAGAATTTTTTTTCATGATTGACCTTAGGAAAATAAAAATAGTATTTATGACTTTTAATTCAAATCTTTTGCAGCAATAATCATATTTTATAACATTCAGGTTCTCGTGTATTTTCTAGACGAATACGATTAGAAATACAAATTCTAAACTAAAAAAATATTCTGATCGCCATCTCGTCGACCCGAGGCCCGACCTGATCTCGCTCGATCCGACCCGAAACCTTAAAGTTGTCGGCACTCGTGGACCCGAGGCCCGATCCGACCTGTGACCCGAAACTTGTCGGCACTCGTCGACCCGAGACCCGTCGCGATCTCGCCCGACTCGACCTGTGACCCGAAAGTTGTCGACACTGGATGACCCGTGGCCTGACCCGATCTCACCCGACCCGACTCGTGACCTGAAAATTATCGACACTCGACGACCCAAGACCCGACTCGATCCGTGACCCGACTTTCGCCAAAAGTCAAACATCCGACCAGACCCAAATCCGCCCGACCCGCCCAATTGCCACCTCTACTAATTTACCCTTTATAACCAGGGCTATCAAACATTCAGAACGGTTACAGCAGAAGCCACTGTCGTTAACTGTGTCGTTTATAAAACGATACCAACAGCACTGCTGTTAAACGTTCCACATGATTAAACGAAACAAAAAATTCTGCCATTACCGTTCTGTTATATTAAACGAAAGTAACGTTCAAAAACGATACAATGAGCATTTTCTTAAACCGCTGAAACATACAGTCAGAAGCATACATCTTGAAACACTAGTGCAGAACACAATAACACAAGTGCAGAAACATACAGTCAGAAGCAAATTACAACACAATAGCACAAGTGCAGAACACAACTACACAAGAGTGAATCAGTGAAGCACCAAAGTCCTATTTTGATCTAAAACTCAACCTAATTCTCAGATTACCAATCTCAGCTTGCTAGTGGCTAGAAATAAAAATAACAAAATCCCTATCATCACAGAAGATCGTGGTTTGAGAATTAAGGAACCAAAGAGCAATCTAGTACTCTAGGCTTCATCTTGATTCCTGAATTACCCCCTATAGCATACAATAACCCCCTCAGTGATAACAATCAACAAGTTGGCATAATCAACAAAAAGCCAACACAGAACAGAAGCCAACACAAAACAGAAGCAAGCTCAATTCAACAACCTCATTACTGGAAAACAATGGCTCACCTACCTCATTACTGGAAAACAAGAATCACCTCCCTTGAAGAGAATCACCAACCTCATTACTGGAAAACAATGGCTCACCTACTTCTCCACCAGCCTCTGCAAATCAATAAAACAAGAAGAGTCAATAATCAATATGGATAGAACAACCAAAACTTACAAGGGAAGGGTTAAGGGTTTATTACCAGTAATTTGAGATTTCAACTAGTCTTGAGCACAAATTAGATCTTCAAGGATCTCATCATTGAGAGAGTTCCTGACTGGAGATAGAGTTCTGCCAGCAGTGCTAAAGGCTGACTCTGAAGCCACTGTCGAAATCGGCACAGCAAGAATGTCTCGAGTTAGCCGTGCCAAGATAGGATATTTGGGTGCCTTGAGTTTCCATCATGCCAGGATGTCAAAATCATCATCCAGACTTGCATCATCCAGTGGCTCAGTGAGATATTCCTCAAGTTCTGATTTCTTATTTGGTTCAACACTTCTCTTGCCCTTTAGGTGGTCTTTCAAAGCTGCCCTTATATCACTGATATCACCAGATGCACTACCAGATGGCCTAATAAAAGAACAAGTGTTAGTAAAAGACCAATTGTTACTAAAAGAACAAGTGTTAGTAAAAGACCAAGTGTTAATAAAAGAACAACCTACTGCCCTTATATCCCAGACAGGTCTCTTGCTTGGGGCATGTGTCTCAAAACAAATAAAAAAAGAGAAGAAGGTCAATGCTCAGTAGACAGTAATTGAACATAATTGATGATTGTTTAATAAACTAATATATTAAACAAGGAATATTACCTGCTGTGCTGCTCTTTTGAACTTCTCCATTCTTGGTTGTGAATGTCTTATGAATTTCATCGTTTCTCGTATGTTACTTATCTCACCATTGAGCACAACAAGCCCATCTTGAACAATGAGGTTCAAGATGTGGCAGCCACATCTCTGGTGAAAGATGTTGCCACCAACATGAAGTCCTTCTCTAAAAGCATCCTTATCTAACAACACTCTAATGCATGCATCATTGGATGATGCATTGTCTAGTACAAGACAAAATGCCCTCTTATCCAAATTCCACATAACCAACTTATCAAACAAGGCATTAGCTATGTGTTTCCCAGTGTGTGGAGAGGGGAGGAGAGTAAAACATATAATCATTTTTCTTAATATCCACTTGTCATCAATATAGTGGCATGTTACTGCCATGAAACCCCTATCACCACTATTACTAGTCCATAAATCACTAGTGAAGCTGACCTTACAATCAAACTTGCCAATAAATTCATACAAACTTTTCTGTTCTTTCTCATAGATTTTAATGCAATCAGACCTAACAGTGTTTCTAGACATCAACTTAAAGTCTGGATTGAGACCTTTTATGAACACTTTCAAGTAATAGTGAGTGACACAATTAAAGGGATATTCATGAACTATTACCATCTTGGCAAAGTTCTTCCTGCATCTGTCTTGGTTAAAGGCCCAAATCTCTACCTTGGCCTCACCTGCAAATAATAGAACTTACAAGTTATGACTATCTTGTAAATAATGAAAAAAATAACCATGAAATATTACCATCTGGTGTTGAGCCAACTTGCAACATTCTTTGTAAGAGATCAGGTTTGTGCTTCTTATTTCCAGGCACTTTCTTACAACCCTTCAATATGTGGTGCCTCAAGGAGCTGGTGCCCCTTTGATTTCCCATCTGATATTTTGCCCCACAATACATACAAATAGCAGCATAAAAGCCATCATCTTGTACTGGACCCTTGTTGAAAAATTTCCAGTACTCAAAGGTCATATTTCGTCTAGTTTTCCTCTTTTTAGTGGGTTCAGGTGCAGTTGCAACATCACCAGGATCTTGAGTTGCAGCTGCATCAGCTTGGAGCGAAGTTTGGATCTAACCCCACACTATAAGTTCATAACAGTTCATAACATTTCATACAACAAGCTAGTATTAGTTCTTATCAAGCAAGAAGCAAGCAAGAAGCAAGCAAGTATCAGTTCTTATAAAGCAAATACTAGTTCTTATCAAGCAAGTATCAAGCAAGTATCAGTTCTTATCAAGCAAATATCAGTTCTTACCAAGCAAATATCAAGCAAGTATCAGTTCTTATCAAGCAAGAAGCAAGCAAGTATCAGTTCTTATCAAGCAAGTATCAAACAAGTATCAGTTCTTATCAAGCAAGTACCAAGCAAGTATCAGTTCTTATCAATTATCACTCAGCCAACAAAGCAATCATCACTGCGGTAGCATGAAGGGAGTAAAGCTAATCAAGGATCACTCAGCCAGGAAGGAATAGAAGCCTCAAGTTACTTCTTGGCACAATGTCCTTGATCAGTTCCACTCCCCCCATGCCACTGCCCTTATTACCTTATATTCAAGTGTACTATCTATCTATCACTACCACTACCTAGAAAAGAAGCCGATCCATGAGTCCTAATTTGAACACATCAATCTCCTTGACTCTTGGGTTTCTCAGTTCAATCCAGTGCCCCTGAATCGGCTTCCGTCCCTATAAGTGCCAGTAAAAATCAATATGAAACTAACTACACAAAGAAATAACATAACAAGAGATATCCATACTCATATCAAACAAGTCAGGTTCTGACACTATTTCCTCTGAATCATGATCAGCCATAAAAAGACAACACAGTCTAATAGAAAAGTGAAAACCCTAGCCTGCATTTAAGTCCAACAATAAACAAAGAAAATAAAATTTAGTAAATAAAAGTTACTAAATAAATACGAGTTAGTAAAAAACTAAAAAAACGAAAATCCTAACCTTTAGTCTTGAGTTCTTCATTTTGTTCTCTAGAAAAACAATGAAATCTTTCTTTTGTTCTCTTTCTCTTTCACTGTCTCTTTATCTCTTTTTTCCTTTTTCATTCTACCTTTTTATATACAAAGCAACTCAGCAAAAAAAACACAATCATTTCAATTTCTCGATGGACAATCACGTCATCTGTCTCACAGAACCCTAAACCTTGATAACATTGAACAAGAGTAAGAGCAATCATCAAATATACGAGTCTGAATCTTTGATCTGATGGCAAAATGCCAGATTCATAGATTATTTCTTAGCCTACGAGAGACTAGTACAACTGTACAAGATAGCCTAAGGTAGGTCTGGAAACTAGGTGAGTGATCGTCCAACAGGACTTGACATTGACAGCTACACAAATCACAAGATACCATGGCTGAAATCTTGAGAGGCGGAGAGTTCAAATGGGAATAGGAAAATGAAAGAAAGAGAGAGATAGGCGAGAGACAAAGAGACACATGAAAGATAATAAGGGGATTTAGAGCGGCGCGTCGCCTAGGGTTCATCGAAAGCATCGAAAGCATCGAAGAGACGAATAGACACGAGAAAGGAAAGAGAATGGGGGAGTGAGAGCGACGCCTAGGGCACCGATCAATCAGATGCCTTTATAAAAACGAGTAAAACAAATAAACGAAACGATATTAAGGCCTGTCGTTATTGTGTCGTTTTATAAAACGATATTGATGCCTCTGTCGCTGTTGTGCCACCGGCCCAAACGAAAGAAAAAATATCATTATCTGTTCTGTTCAGCTCAAACGGCACGATCCAACGTTCAAAAACAGATATATTGACAGCCCTATTTATAACCGTACCACCTCCCAAAGCGTCCGAGCAATCGTCACATCACCTTTCATTTCATTTCATTTCATTCCATCTCTCACACCTCTGTTTCTTGCACTTCAAGACAACACTGAAATGCAGCCAAAAAATGTCAAAAAGCATCATCAGAAAAGAGAGAAACCTGCGCATCGTCGTTGCGACACTCCAAAGGAGAAGTCTCCTACTGAGGTAACGATTGAGAAAGAAGATCCTAATATGGATCTCGACTGTCGGCGTTCATGCTTGCTCGTCCATGTGGGAAAACACCTCATCGACACTACCTACACTTCAGATGAGCCTCGTGCTGCCACGTGGATCACTGAGACGCTCCTTCAACAGCGCCACCTTCGCAGACGCGATGGGCCCACTGTGGTGAGCCTCTGTGCTTTCAAAGGTGTTTCTTATAGTAGGAGCACGATCTGGAGCTACAAGTGGGGGTCCGCAGGTCACCCCAACCATCCCTCAAACCCTTACCTTGCGATCAGCATCTGCCTTGGCGGGTCCCACGTGCTCTTCTATCGCCATCACGACTACGTGGACAGCGTGTTTTCCATTAAGCCATTGGAACGTCTCTTGGAGGACAAGAATGTAGTAGTTGTCGGGGTTGGGATCAAAGAAATCGCCAAGAAATTACAAGATCAGTGCGGGTTTCTGGTACTTGTTTCATTCCCCTTGTATTTAATTTGTTCTTTATTTCTTTGTTGAGAACTTTCGTTATCTGCTGTTATAAAGATTAAGATTGTTATCGTTTGAACTTTAATCTTGATCTAAGTATTTGGAAATTAGAATGGCTTATGAGCGTTAGTATATTAAATCACGAACAGTTTGTGATTTATTTCAAGTACTCATTTGAGCAGCAGTTGCTAATTTTGACCTTGTTGTCATTATTCATTCAGATCTGTGGTTTATTAAATTGTGATTTTAATTTATCCAATTCTTAAGACAGGCCCTAATTAAGTTATTTGCAAGCACTTTGTGTTATTAATTTTCAGGACATGTTCTTAATTTTTGCTTTTGTTAGGACTGCCATTCAATTATAATATCAATGTATCATGCATCCAGTTTTGTGCAACTTTCAGCGCAGACTTGTTTTCAGATTATCCCTTAATTAAACACATCTGATAATTAGGGATTAACTCTGTATTAGTTCATCTGACATGACCCTAAAATAATCTATGTAAAATACAGATAAAAAGACCAGTGGATCTGAGACTGCTGATGGCCGGTGCATATGGGAAGGATTCAGTGTGGTGGCCAAAGTTTGAGAAGGGTCGGGTGGTGATAGACAAACTGGGACTGGAGGAGATGGCTGGGATCGCACTGGAGGGCATTCGACTGGAGAAGAAGCCAGCCAGGGTACTTGAGGCCGACTGGAGCGCCGAGTATTATTGCAGCAGACGTGAAGAGGAAGAGGGAATGGAGCTTATTAAGTACGCGGCTAGAGATGCATTTATCTCCTATGAAATTGCTGCCAAGTGCATGGAAAAGGCTGGATTGCCCTCTGAGGCTCCTCCTGCTGGGGATTAATTGGTAATTAGACTCAGTACTTGGTTTATATGCTGTTAGTATGTTTTCTTTATTACTGATTAGTGTGTGGATCAACAGTGTGAAGGTTTAGGGTTTAATTCCCTGTGTGGGGGTTTCTATTAATCAGCTTGTTATTCGTTTGGTTCTTACAGCAAGGGGTGAAAATGTGAATTTGGGTCACTGAATTTTAGTTTGCAAGTTTAGTACCGTTGGATACTATTTGGTATGGAATTAGTGTTAATGTGGAAGGTATGAAATATATATGCATTTTATATCATATATGTTGTTTGTTGGGTGTTTTCTTGTTACATTTTTTTTTTTACAAAATGTTAGTTCTTTTTTACAAGATATGTTTTATTTTCATGGTAGGTCTGGAAGATATGTATAAATCTTCCTTGTTACAACAATCTTTATGACAGTTTTACTTGTTACAAGTTACAAGAAGTTTTCTTCCTTGTTACAACAATCTTTCAGACAGTTTGACTTGCCACAAGTTAAACTTGTAAATTCATCTAATTCTTGTCTACATCATAATCTATTTTTACTAATAAATTATGAAAAAGTCAAGATTTAATAACACAAAATCAATAACGTGATTCGATTTTGCGCTTACTTAAAACTCAAAATAATACTCAAAAGTTGTTAGTGCAACCCAATGCAAGTCCGACCCAATCTCGACCGACCTGATTCAAGACCCGAAAATTGTGAATGCAATCCAAACCAAAACCTGACCCGATCTCATCCGATCTGACTCGCTACTCGAAAAAGATCGACACGACCAAACCAAAATCCGGACTCAATCTCACCCGACTCGACCCATGACACAAAAGTTGTCAACACCTGATGATGCAAAATCCGATCTGACCCGCAATCCGACTATTGTTGACAGTCAAACTAACCTTCAAATTCGCCCGACCGATCCGACTTGTCACCTCTAGTAACTATCTAGCCACCCATCTTTAGACTTCAAATCAAATGCAATGATATTGTGTTTTATTGTGACCCAAATTGTTTTTGGGTCTATGGATCACTTTTTTTATTTTTTATTAATTAGATATATGTAATAGAAAGTCAATTGAACAATCTAAGATAATACAATTCATCTTCCTCACTTTTGCTCTTTATGCTTTTCCCTCTTCCCTTCCATCTCCAGTCAAAACCCTAGAATCACAACATATTGGTTTTTTATTGGTACAACGTTTTGCAATTCACCTTAATTTTAAATCAAATAAACAACAACTACGGTATGCGGTTACTGGTATATATTTGACTTGGCATTGATATTTGAGTTATTCTGTCGATTTTTAGTAAAATACTCGTTTCTGACATGAAACGAGTCATTTAAGATTGGCCCAATTGCATTGCTTGTGGCAACTTTAATTATATTCTGAGAATCTCATGAATCCAAAAATAATTAATCTTAGAAAAACCATTTTATCTCTAATTAATGATGCTTTAAGAACAAGTGTATACTGCATGTTTCAATTCATGGTGCAAAGGAGTTAATTTTGGATTTGTTCAAAAAAAAAAGTTGAATTTTGGATTGGTGCAAAATTTAGGTGTTCTGAGAGCATTTTCATTTCTGAAATTTTTGAAATTTCTAATCTGATGTGAGAGTTTCTAAATGAATTTAAAAAATGTAGATGAGTTTCTTATTTAGCAATTTTGCTCCAACGTTGTTTATTTAGCAATTTTGTTTTAAATGTTATAAACTCTTACGTGACTTAATTATTGACTAAAATTGATATTTCTTTCACAATATTGATAGTATTTGCTGATGTAGCAATTAATAAACTCTAACTTTTTGAGATGGAGGATTTAGAAACTAAACAAAAATTAAATTTTTAAAATTGATGTAACAATTATTTAGAAACTTCAAGATCCAAAATCAAATTTAAGTATGGAAATACTCTGAGGATAATCCTATTTGGCGATATGAAGTATTGAAGTTGCGTGTTCGTCGTGCAAGGGACAAGTAATCTGAAGTCTAATTTGGAAGGAAAATCACGCTAAAATTGCAATTTTTAAGATTTCCATTTTGGTATGATAAATGGAGAAAATTGAACGAGTAACATAAAAAAAGTTGAAGGATCTTTACATTCAATATTTAAGGAGTCTCTCTAACAACATAAATTAAGAAAAAAAATAATTGGCAATATGGGAGATAATAGTAATATTTAAATGCAATTCTTAACTAAAATCTTGTCCAAAAAAAAATATAAGCTCTACAACTGATGAAATTTGTTTAGAGACAGTTAGCAACTATGTACAGTAATTCTGACTGATGCTCCCCCATCAGTAGAGCTGTCAATGAATGTCCGTTTAATCATTTTTCGTTTTGTTTCGTGGCAAATAAAACGATTACGATCAAAGAAATTTCTTTCATTTGAATAACGAAACAGTTAACGAAATTGTTTTGTAGTTTCGTTTGTGATTGTGTATTGTTAAAATTGTTTTGATTCCAGAAAAAAGGGCAATGTTGGGAGAATGTGATGAGAGATGAGATGAAGGATTGCTCGAAAGAGGAGATGAATGATTTGATTCTTGTGTATGATTAGAATCGTTCATCATTGATTCCTGGTTTGTTTTAGTGTAATGAGAGAGGAGATGGTTGAAGAGCGAAAGGAAGGAGTTCTATTGCTTTCATTCGTTCTGATCGTTTCGATCGTTTACTTTAATGAAACAGTTACCGAAACAAATTTTCTTAATCGTTCATTAAACAAAATGATTAACGAAACTATCATCTTTCGTGATCGTTTAGCACGTTTGATAGGTCTACCATCAGTTAGCGTTAGTGAGAACCTCATTTTCCTATTATGATTGGAAATCCTATACTTTACATATCCATACGATTGAGTTCTTAGATTTTCGAAACTCAGTTTTGCTGCCTAATTCTTCTCACAATCACACACTAGCCGTAATTATGTTCTTTTATAGAGGCGGATTCAGAGGCTATTTTAGTCTGGACACAACTAAGTTCGGACACTGAGGTTGAGATCAAGCTCGGACACAAACTCATTAAAATTCACTAAACTATCGCAAAAACTAATTTTTCACTAAAAAATAATTAAAAATACACTAAATTTTATGTTTTTTGAAAATCAAGCCCGAACAAGTCCTTAAATAGCCCCGCCTCTGTTCTTTTGTCTTATCAAGTGAAACTTTGTCCAACAGTTCTAATTTTATGATCTGATCCAACGGTCTTAAGTTTTCTGAATCTGCTATTATTTTGGTAAAATAAGGTCTTACTGTTCATTTTTAAATCTTCATATTTAAAATGGACCACAAATTGACACAAATCAGTGACAGAGCCACATAGAGTCAAAGAGGGCAACTGCGCCTCCCTGAAAATTTATATTTTTTTCAAAATATATCTTGCATTTGGCAAATTGTTTTTGAAAATTAAGCCTCTAAATTTGTAATTTTCAATAAAAAATTACAAAAAAAAATATATATATAACTTAAATCTTGTTTTCATGTGACAAAAAAAATATAAATCTTGCCTTCTTGTAACGGGAATCGTGAATCGGTCCCACATATGAACTGCAAGCAGGGGCGGATTCAGGATTTTCGTCAGGAGGGGGCAAGATTTATAAATTTTTTTCAGGTGGGGGGCAAAATTACACAGATTTTCAAATATACATAGTTATTTCGCAAAAAAATTTGACAAATCGCACGAATACACTAGATTATTTTGCAAAATTTCTTTCCAGGGGGGACGCTTGCCCCCCCTGGATACACATGCATCCGCCCCTGACTGCAAGTGTCTTTTGATATTGATTTGATTTGTTTGTTTGTTATAATTGAACATCCCAGATTAGAGTTTGAGGGAAAAAAAAAAAACAGAGAATTTGAATCCGGGAGGAGGGTGGGTTATCTCAGGAGTTCAATTTTTATTTTAAATTAAATAAAAAAGAGAAACTGAGTTTAGGTCTTTATGATTATACTTTGAAAATCCTACCCTTTCTTATTGTCAGATATTCAACTGATATGATTATTTTTTTTCGCATGTGTCTAATAAAAGCTAGCGCCGTAATTTCAAATCCCAGCCTTTGTAAATGCCAAATTTATTTATATTTTCTAGAAGTTTAATCTAAAATTTATAATTCTTAAATAAAAGCTTATTTTTTGTCATTTATATTAAGCCATATATTTTTCAATAAATTATGTTTAGATGTGTAGGAAAAAGAATATTGTAATTAAAAATTATCTAACAGCTAGTAAACAAATATTCGCTAAGTTAAAATTAAGTAAATAACAATAAGAAAAGCACTAAATTATTCCTCTACTTATAATTAGAAATGAAAACAACAACAAAAAAAACTATTAGAAATTTTAAGTTAGCAGGAGGGCAAGAAGGGAGAAATTAAAATATGTTATAAATTGAGAATGACAAAAAATGCAAAGAATTTAAAAGGTATTATAACTATATTATATCGTATGTGCTTACAAAGGTTCTATTTAATTATAGACTAGAAATACAAATTTATTGATAAATTAAGAATGACATGCATCATTCAATTTGTTTCTAACAAAAGAGGCAAATAAGGATATTTTTAATTAATCTTTTGTTTTGGGGAGCAACTAATTATTGTAGGATTTTTAAATTAGTTAAGGAATAAGGTAAAGCAAATTATAGAATATCGTTTATTCATTTTTTTTCCTCTGATTGTTTGTACAACCTTTTTTTTCTCTCCCTCTCTCGCACCTCTAGTTTCTTGCATGCACCTAGCTAGAAGCCAACACAAAATGCAAAGCAGCTATGCCTCCAACAGAAACAATTCTCCAGCATTGGTGAAGATAGAGAAAGATGATCCAAATGATGATCTCTACTATGACAGGGCCCCCGTCTTGATTCTCCACGTGGATAGGCATTTCATCGAGGTCACTTCCACGTCATACGATGTACACGTCGCCGCATGGGTCACCAACACGTTGCGCGAGCTCCGATACCTGAGGCGACATGGCGGTCCCCTAGTGATAAGCCTTTGCGCTTTCAAAGGCTGTGCACTTAGGAGGAACTGGTGGGAGCGCCGCAAAGGTCCAACAGCCAATCCGAATCATCCTTTGAGCCCGTACCGGTCGATTGCTATTTGTCTTGGCAGGTCTCGCGTGCTGTTCTACCGCCACGATGATGACTGGTATGGGAATGGCTTCTTGATTAAGCCATTGGAGGATCTATTGGAGAACACAAAAGTGGTGGTGGTCGGACTGGGGATTAAAGAAATCACCGAGAAATTATATTCTCAGTGGGGATTTCGGGTAAGTGATCATCAGTCAATTTCTTGATTTACTTACCTTGAAAAGTTGGAATTACTGGCAACAGATTCTGATAATTAGGTTTTTAGGGTTTTAGCAGTGGAGTTCCATTTTTACAAATTCATAATAATTAAATAATTAATTACTATAAATTAATTATATATATCTGTTATGTTCTGACTTCTAAATGTGTAGATTGCACGTCCAGTGGAGCTGAGAAAACTGATGAAGTGTGCATACGGTAAGGATTCGATGTCGTGGCCAAAGCAAGATCTTGAAAATGGTGGGTCAGTGATAGATGGCATGGGACTCGATCAGATGACCGAGGTGGCACTCGACGGAATGCGACTGGAGAAGAAGCCAGCCAAGGTGTTGGAGGCCGATTGGGGAGAACAACCAATCTACAACGACGACTGGGAAATGGAGCTGCTCAAGTATGCCTGCAGAGATGCGTTTCTAACCTATGAGATCGCGACTAAGTGCTTAAAAAAGTCTGGATTGTCATGGAAGGATGCTTCTTTGCATTCTTGATTAGATGGTTCTCATGTCCTTAATTAGTTAGTATATAAATACTGATTACTGAGTAGCTTTGGTCTGTTTTGTTTGTTTGTGCTGTTTGTTATATAAGTCTCAGATAGGATTATATATGTGTAGTTTTAAGCTTGTAGTCTGTAGACTTTTGTTATTTTTTACTTTTGTAGGCTAATTTGTAATGAATAAGAAAATATAAGTGTTTACTTGTTTAGTGAGAATATCATGGGTTCAATCAGCTGGGATGTTCTGTCAAAGTTGTATTTCATGTAGGTAGGCAATAGGCATCAGCTTGACGTATAAAATGAACTAATTTATAGTTTTGGAGAAATGAACTAATTCATAGTCTGAAAAAAATAGAATTTGATCTTGAAAGAAAAAAAAATAGAATTTTTGGCAGAAATACAGGGAATATAAGTAGGGGTAGTATTTGTATTACCGACTAAATATTCTCACTACAAAATGAAGTGCATAATAGCTCAAATAACATGTATAATAATTATTTTAACATGCAGAGCGACATGCGTATCAATAAGCGTATTGATAAGTGTATCGCTATATCAGCTCCACCAAGAATCAATCTAAACAGGTCCATTTTTGTTGTATACGTGCTGTGTTCCCTAGAATAAACCAACCAAGAATATTATACCCAGTTGACGATGAATTGAGAACCAACCAATCTTAAATGACTCGCGTTTCATGTTAGAAACGATTATTTTACTAAAAATCGAGATCTAAAGAATGACAAAAGGTGGTAAAGAGATGGAAGTTGGAACAAAAAAGGTTACTATGCCGATCATAATTCAAATATCAATGCCAAGTCAAGTATCAGTAACAACATCACCTAGTTGTCTTTTATTTGATTTAAAATTAACGTGAATTACAAAACGTTGTACCAATAAAAAGCCAATATGTTGTAATTTGTAGTGTTTTGAGTGGAGATGGAAGGGAAGAGACGGAAAGCATAAATATCAAAAGTACTAAGTGAGGAAGATATAGACCATTTATTTGTTGTTCAATAACACAAATTTTATGGAACTAGCAAAATACAATGGTTTTATAAATCAATTACAGTCTGTAAAAGAGTTGTGGTATGTACAAGCTGCTATTCCACTTAAAGATAATATTATTGTAGAAATAGTCAAGAAGGTTGTGTTGTGGACTATATGGATAGAAAAAAAAAACAATATTTGTCTCAGAAACAATAAACATAAAAAATTTATTCTTTAGATTTGAATATCATTAGTTTAGACGGATTCTGGTGTAAAAATACAAAGCAAGATTTATTTTTAAAATTATCATTAGTTCTCCCTCAGGATGTAAAACAGTTAGATAATAATTCCACGTGCTTTTGTAATAATTTAATTACTGATAATAATTCTGAGGATTTACCAAGGTTATTATTAGATTAGTATATATGCTCATATTTCTCAATCCAGGTTCAGACTCAAGACCAAAATCAAGTTCTGGCTTCGAATATTCTGGCTGGAACTTGAATGAGATTGATGATGAGGAGGTGTCTAACACAGATTATATCGAAGAAGAAAATGTACTTGACTGGAATGGAAGTCCCGCCAGGTGAAAATGGGCACTCTCCACTTCCGTTTGACCCAAATCCAAATCTGTGATGGCGTTGAAGTTGTGATATTTGATGTTTGTGATGTTTGGTTAAAAACTTATTTGACTGTGATATTATGTGACTTTGAGTGTTTGATTGCAATGATGTAATTTGATGGCGAGAGAGAGATAAACAATGATGTAGTTAAGGATTTGCTTTTGTTGAGAGAGAGGGTAAGAACAAACAATTAACTCACTTTGTTGAAGCAGGTAAGAGACTACGAGGACAATTTAGATAATTTTTCTATCTAGGAGACAGGTATTAGAATGATAGGATTAGATAAATTTAGCTTTTTAAGCATTAGTTAACTTAGCTATGGAAGACTCAGATTAATATTTCAATGAAATAAGTGGGAATACCTCACTTCTGGGTCAACTAAGTGAGGAAGATGAATTGTATTATCTAAATTGTTCAAGTATTGTCTTTCTATTACATCTAATTAACAAAAGATAAAAGTGATTCATGAGCCCAAAAGCAATTTGGGTCACAATAAAACACAATATTATTGCATTTGATTTGAAGTCTAAAGACGGATGACTGAATTGTTACAAAATCGACCATCATATAACGAAAAAAATATCAAGTAATTCAAGCACAATGTATGAGTGCTTGCTATTTTCTCTGAAAATAACAAGGAGAAAAACCCTGATCAACACAACAATTTGATCCTTTTCTTTTAATTTGCAAATCCTCTACAGTTAATTATCAGTGATCACCACAATTGTTATCCCAAGCAAGAACTACTTGAGCCAGTTTCAATGCAACACTCTTTGATAACAGTGATACGATCATACGATAAAACATATATATATTACTTAGGACTAATTGGATGAGCACAGCTTTTATGTAAATATATTACTTAGAACTAAATAAAACATCTCTTTCAGCAACAATAACTATGCTATTACATCAACTAATCAGCTCATATAATTAATTAGTAAAACTAGCTTTCGCATCTGAAAGAAAAATATTGGAAGTAAAAGACTATAATTTTGTTCACTCAAAAGCCCACTGGTTCTCATGGCGGATCTCCTCTTCCTCCTCTGGAGAGAAGTTATTTACAATGCTGAAAGTCTGACGAATCTTCTCTGGGCTTTTGCCCTTTATCATGTCGGCGACCTTTCGGCTTGTTGCATCAAGTAAAGTGCTGATATCCAGATAGTGCGCTGCCATCAAAAGGTCGAAGAGGGTATTCATATCGACTTCTAGAAATTTTTTTATCCCACTTATGCAGCTCATCCTCAGGCATTTTTGAAGAGGTGGACATGCAGCCGGTACCTTCCCGCGCGGTGGTATCTTTCTTCGACGCATCTGGTGCCTCGACATGATGCTTGCAAAATTCAATTACTTTTGCAAGGATCTTTGCATTGACATTTTGAAGCGGGATGGCGTTTTGAGCACAGAAATCTTCAATCATGTGGCAGATTGTCTGTGACTGCATTGCCACCATCTCTGACACTATGAACTCCTCTCCATCGTTGCTCTTGAGAGTGATCATCGCACCGGTTGTGCTGCTTGCCATTTCTTGTTCCAGAGAAAGAGATGAGGAGGAAGAGATATGAAGAGAATAGAGATCTGTTGAGGTTTGGTTAAAAATTAGAACTCTTGGTTGCTGAATCCTGAGTAAAACTATGCTCTTAAATATCAAGTATGATACCTCTGTATTTAGACGATTTCTTTTTTAACTTCTATTATTGCCCCCACTTATTAAAAATCAACTAAATTCAATTATATAATTATAAGAATTCTTTTATTATTTCTCTTATTGGTCTTTCCAAAATTATAAGAATTCTTTTATATAACTTAAACTAATTTTCTAAATATAAAAGCCGGCTATATTGAACACACTTTTCTTTTAAATTCAGAGAATATAAATTTAGATTCTTATTTCTTTCTTTTATTTATAGATTTATATATAATACAATAAGGAAATAAAATGAAAAACATTCAAAAAAAAAAGGTTGTAATGCTAGGAGTTTGTTAGCTCGTATCAGTTTTAACTTTTAAATGATATAAAATGACTTTCAAATAGAGCAAATATAGATAGTTATACACTCCTTTTTAAGGAAAAGGCAGGCTTTGCCCCCTTATAATTCATTAATAATTGTATTTACAGTGTTATTGTAAAGAAAAGGAAAGAGGGAAAAAAAGGAACAAATTAAACAGACTGGTGGTATACTACTATACTGGTATTTACAAGAGTTAAATACCCTCTTAAAAGAAAGTGGTGAATAGCAAGCTTTGATCTATAAGCAAGCGGTTTGAAAAGTAATTTAACAATAACTATCACACATTAAGAACTGATTTTAAACCCGCAATTGCATGAATAGCAAGTCAATCAACCAGAACTATCATTTGTAAGACGTGTCTCTATTGTAATTATACTAGTAAAATATCAACGCGATGCGGTGAAATAAATAGTATTATAATATCTTTCGTGTCTTTCATAATAAAGTATATGCAAGATTTAATATCTAATGAATCAACTATTATGTTGATATACATTTTTTTATATTTTCAATTCATAAACTTTAAAGTGGGATTTAAAAAAAATAAAATGTGGTCAAGTTTCTTTCTCAAATGTCTATTTTGAAAATATATGTTGTTTATTGCTATATTTCTGCATGGTTATAAATATTTGATCCCTACTTTCAAAAATTACACAAAAGATCTTAAATAGCAATATCATAAATAGCAAGATATATGTCAATAATAAATGCTACAGAATACACAAAATATTTGACCCATGAGAAGATATTACATGTTTTTATAAGGGAATTGAAAGTTTAAAATTGAGCGGTTGTGATCGAAAGAAATAAAAATCTAATGTTCTGTATTGATCTGAGAAGTGAATAGAGGTTTGGAGTCAAAAACTTCAATCTTCTTTTATTAGTAGTAAGAATATCTGCCTAGGCACCTCAGTACCACCCAAAAAAAGAAGGAAAGAAAGAAAGAAAAAAAATAACAAGGCTTAATTTCTCTTATACCCTTCAGACTCTTACTCAATTTTTTATTTCTCCATCTACTCTTTAATACTTTTCATCTCCCCCTCAACTCTTGTATTTGTTTCTTATTTGCCCAAAAAATTAAATTAGATGATTTTTAAAGTTTTGTAGCTATTTTTTAAATATTTTTTAAAAACAGTACTGAAAAAGTCATGAACAAAGCATGATCTTGAAAATGGTGGGTCAGCGATATATGGCAGAATTTTTTCCTGTTTGACCCTGAAAAAAATAAGAATTACATTCATGACCCTGTTTTCAAACATTTGACAGTCATGGTCCTATTTTCTGCGTTCAGTGTTCAGACTAAACGCATGCGTTCACGCTGAAAAAACAAACGACAAAAATGATTAAGTACGATGCAAAATTTCAAATCTGCGTTCAGGTTTGAACGCCGCATCTGAACGCCACGTCTGGACGCACGTTCAGACGTGAACGCAAATTTCAAAATTACTTGGTTTTTTTGCTTCGTAAACTTGGGTGACCTCTATTTCTGAACGCGTGCATCTAGAAAACACTTCTGAACCCTGAACGCAAAAAAATAGGGCCATGACTGTCAAATGTTTGAAAGCAGTGTCATAGATGTAATTCTTATTTTTTTTAGAATCAGACAGAAAAAAAAATCATAGATGGCATGAGACTGGAACAGATGGCTGAGCTTGCACTGAATGAAATGCGACCGGAGAAGAAGCCAACCAAGGTGTTGGAGGCCGATTGGGGAGACGATCTCCATTTATATCTTTCTTCATTTTTCTCTCTTTATCTCTATATTTCTCTTTCTCTCTACATCTCTCTTTCTTTCTCTTTGATAGTTTCTCTACATATATGATCGTGTTCTCTACATCTACCGTCAAACTCTCTACATGTTCTTGGTCCTTCACTCTCTGATCGTGTTCTTTACATCAACGATCAAACTCTCTACATCTCAAATTCATTTGTCTACATCACGCATAAAACACTCTATATCGCTAATTAATTTCTACGAAAACATGAAGAATTATCTCAATTATGTAGATCTCAAGGTATTGCTTGTTGATTCTTCTATGTACATCGCTAATTAATTTTGAAAAGAAAGAAAAGATGGATATGCAATTTAAGTACATATTAGATTTACTTGCGGCTTCCAAACTCATCCAAAGTGGTAAATGATGGTGTCATCGACACTCACCGTTGCACGTGCCATCTAATTTGCTGACCCAATTGAAAATACTGGTTCAGCTAGCCTTCATTCGTTTTGGCACATTTTTCTTTATATTTTGACGCAGTTTTAGCACTCTTAATTTTGCTATTGCATTCTTTTTTACAATCACATTGGATCAGGTCCACGTTATTGTACGTCTTTTTCCTTGCTTGCATTTTGACTCTTTGAGTGCTTAATTGTGAATTAGTGTCACGTGTTTGCCTTACAAATTCTCTTTATACAGTGCGAGTATCAGTCCCCATATAAATACCGCCTAAATCAAGCGAGAGTAGATTTGATTATCTACTGGCACTTTCTCTCTCTCATTCTCTCTAAGTGATCCATTAGTTGCTTGTATCTCGACCTCAGTCCCTAGTGCAAAATGCAACCGAAGAAAGGCAAAAGAGATCACAAGAATGCCAAGAAAGATCAAAAACCCGCCCCTCGCTACCTCAATGCGCCAAAGAAGAAGCCCCTAACAGAGGTAATGATCGAGAAAGATCGTGACTATGCCGACTCTGAGGGTATCTACTATGACGACTGGATACCGATCTTGATCCTCCACGTAGGCAGCCATGTCATTGAGGTTACCTCCCCGGACTACAATTCTATGGCCAACGCTTGGGTTACCAAGACGTTCCATGAGCAGCGACACATGCGTCGAGGCGGTGGTCCCGTTGTGGTGAGCCTCTGCGCTTTCAAAGGTCGTTCTTCCTCAAAGACTTGTCCGTCTAACCCGTACCGAGCGATCAGCATCTGCCTTTATGGGTCCCACGTGCTCTTCTACCGCTACGATAGCAGCTATGATGGTCCCGACTTCCCGATGAAGCCATTGAAACATCTCTTGGAAGACAAGAAGGCGGTGGTGATCGGGGTAGAGATCAAAGAAATCGCCAAGAAATTGCTCGATCAGTGGGGTTTGAGGGCACGTGTTTAATTAGTTGATCAGCTATGAGCTATCTATCAGTTATTTTGTTCTTTTGATTTTGGAATTTCTCAATCTGCCCCTGTAAAGATTTGGATTCTTTTTTATATCCTGATCTTGAATTCTAGCAAGGTGGATGAATAAATATCTAAAATGTTGTATACATCAATCACTTGTGAAATGTGAATTTGTCAATTGTCATCCATCAAAATCTGGGGTTAAATTATGAAATTTGTGCAAAAGTGCAATCAAACATCAGAACTTCTTAACCTCTTTATGATTTAATTACTCAATTTGCTCTACTGTTAGGATTTGTGAGTTGGAACCTGCATTTATTTCCATTTAATTGTATCCATCTCAGTTCATGAGACTGTGAACTCTGACACACTAACTAATCTATGAAAAGAATGTACAGATTACAAATCCAGTGGATCTAAGAAAGGTGGTGGCCAGTTCATATGGCAAGGACGCAGTGTGGTGGCCAAAGCACGAAAAGGGGAAGGTGGTGATAGAATGTTTGGGACTGGAGGAGATGGCCGAGCTTGTACTGGAAGGAACTCGACTAGAGAAGAAACCAGCAAGGGTGCTCCACGCCGATTGGGGTGACTATCACTGTTCTGATAAATTGGAAATGGATCTGACCAAGTATGCAGCTAGAGATGCATTTATCTCCTATGAGATTGCAACCAAATGCATTCAAAAGGCAGGTGGATTGCCCTCGGATGCTTAGTCGGTTTCATAACCTCATATGGTTTTCATCTCTTTTGGTTTTTAGTACAAATTAAAGGATGAAGGCTTGATTGTCTGTGAGGCTGTTTGTTATGTGTCTTAGAGTCTATTAGTCTACTTTAGGGTTCATGCATGTGAAACGAGAAAAGGTCAAGAATCACCTTATATTTTTCCTCGAAACTATTAATTGTTACTCTCCATTTGTTGGGCTAGAGCAGCTTGAGATATGAGTTGCTTGTTTTGGGATTTGCTAAAATTTGCTTTGATGCAATGTAAATAGAAATATAATGAGTATGTTTTTGTTATAGAAACTTGCTTTGTTTAGACAATCTTTTATATTCTCTCTAATGTGATTTTTCTTCTTCTTTTGGGTGTTTTCTCAATTAATACAGTTTGTGTGATATTTTTGTGATATAATCAGGTGGTATAATTCTTTTGCTTGCTTTTAGGAGCTAAATAATATATGTGGGGATTAGGTCTATACGACTACATCTATGTTTCTTATAATTTCACATACCGAAGTTTCTTATGGGGCTAATATGTGAAAATAATATTATTATCTATTTTCAATTGGCTGCCACCAGATCAATACTTGCCTAAATGTAATAGTGGATGCATTCTCATGTGCAAAAAAACATTATTTACTACAAATGCAATTAGAAGCAGTGGAAAACGTGAATGAACTCTTGATATTATCAGTAATCAATCTTCTTTTTTGTGATAGAGTATTATAACCTTTATCATCATGTTGTTTTCCTCACTTTTGGTAATTAGATTGTTGAGATGTTGTAGCCATCTTATTCTGGTTTTCATAGACGCTTGGTCTGTCAATGGAATTTTAAATTTACTTTGGTAAATTTGAAATGTAGAGAAAATGATTTTGACCTCGTGCTGCCTGGTGTGGCTAAAATCAGACTGCCACTTGCACCAATTTGGAATATTTAGAATACAGTACACAGTCAGTTTTGCACAACAAAAAAGAAGCCACAGTAACATTCAACTACTGCTATCAGTATACACAAAAAGGTGGAAAGTTTTCTATTTTACCAAGGAAATTCTGCAATACGACGCTTTTATTTTAGTAAATCACGATGTTATATTTACAAGTTTAATAGTTTTATTTAATTGAATTATTGAATATATCTTGAGAAAGTTTCGGTTAGGGGAGTACCTTCGCTGTCAGATTCAGGGCATATAGCACATTTGTAATGAAAAAGAATTGTAAAAAGGATAGATGGGAGTACTATTCAACAAGCAATTTAACCATGATATCTACGGAAAGAGATCTTCTACCGCGCAGCATCGTCATTGTGTGTGCTGCGCAGCAAATCACAGCTTTTAATTTGCATCAAGATTCATGCAAGCTAAACTTTATAATATCAGACCTCTTTTGAATCAAATCTGGACCTTCCGTAGCTGACAGCGCAGTAAATCTGGACCGTCCGTCGGTGCTGCGCGGTAGAAGAATCGGGTTCGATATCTACATGTGATATTGCTTCCACCTAAACAAAAAAAAAATCACAATATAACATTATTGAACGTTGAAGAAAACTATTAAAGAGCATATTTCCTTGAAAAAAGGAGGATATACATAATACATTACCAAGGTAAGGTTTGAAAAAAACTGCCAAAGAATCCTAGCGTTTTTTTATAACTCAGTACCTTTTTGGTAAATTAAAAGGCAGATACTCTGTATTGTATTGTATTGTGCAACAGGAATCCTAATTTGTGGACCTTCCTGGTATTGGGATTGTCTTAAAAGCGTCTGTACAATGCTTCTTTTTGTAGCTGGGGCTAGTACCAATGGTGGTATGGCATCGATACGTGGTATAGTATGCGGTGGTACAGTGCAAGGGGGCCTTCATGGTAATGGACAAGACTGGCAGTGTTGGAACAATGGTTTCTCCATTACTGGTACAGTACAGGTACGACTCAACATGGGCTTGAAATCCTGATAACGGGTCGATAACAGAAATTGATGGACATGGAATCCTTCGTGAGTTGAACTTAAAAAGAGTATAACAATTCTCTTAAAAGAGTACAGACAACATAAAAGAAAAATACGGTCCATTATTTCATGTTGATCGATGTATTTTTGTTCCTTTGGCTATTTCATACTGATCTAATGTTCATTCAACAAAAAGTATAAATACATTCATTTGGAAAAATGTTGATTTCATTGTGAATAGTATTTGGTTGATAATTTTTAGTGTTTTCTGAATATGCATACATGTCTTGATTTATTAAAAAAAAATAGAGCTTGCTCCTTGAAAAATAAATATATAATAACACCTCGACAGCTAGTACAGTATCCGCTATTGCTACTAAGTTCTCAGTGGATGGAAATTAGTATCCATAGGCCTGTTTAAGACATCAAATCGCTTATAGAAAACTGGATTTAATTCCTAGGCAGCAGAGGCCCAGACTTAGAAAATTTAAATGGGCTAGCATTCACCTTATTTATCCAAGTTCAATTTAACCTCAAGCCCAATAGTCACTTACCTCTTACACAAAGGAGCAATGATATTATCTGATAATCACTTACCTCGTTTTCACAGGTAGCACTACTGTTAGTATTCTAACAATCAATCTTACCTCAAGCCAAATAGTTTACAGAATAATAAAGTTATCATTCGTTAACCAGGAAAAGGTTACAAAACGGTGAAACTATACAACAACAACAACCGCAACAAGAACAACAAAGCTTTTATACTCAAATAAATTAAAATAGACTAGACATAAAATCCAATTTGAAACAAAAATTAATATAATAAATAGTAAAATAATAATAAAAATAGAAGTATAAAAATGATAATAATAATATTGATAATAATAATAATACACTATTATCAATCATAAGTTTAGACTAGTATTCTACCAATCATAATCTTGGACTAGTCGTATAATTATAACACTACTTCTAAAATGTAATTTGTCACGATTCTGGTATGTAAATCGCTAACTTCTCTGCATTCCTATCTAACGCCAACTCTTTGGAGACATTTCATGCCTTTAAATCCATTTTTACAGCTTCAGCTCATGTCAATTTCGGTCGACCCCTACCTCTTCTCGTGTTTTCGACGCGACCTAAAACTCCACTACGTACCGATACATCAGAAGGCCTCAGCTGGATATGCCCTTACCATCTCAAACGATGTTGAACAAGTTTCTCTTCAATCGGTGCAACCCCGACCTTGTCACGTATATCGTCATTTCTAATGCGATCTCTTCTTGTATGCCCACATATTCACCGTGACATACGCATCTCTATCACGCTCATCTTTTGTATATGTTGTCATTTAGTAGCCCAACATTCTGCTCCATACAACATTGCGAGTCTGATCGTCGTCCTATAGAACTTGTCTTTCAACTTCTGTGGGACTTTCTTGTCGCATAAGATGTCAGATGTTTGTCGCAATTTTATCCAACCCGCTTTATTTTATGACTAACATCTTTATCAATATCACCATCACTCTGTAGCATCGATCTCAAATACTGAAAGGTATTTCTTCTAGGCACTACTTGTTCATCTAAACTGACATATTCATCTTCTGATTGAACGCCACTGAACTCACACTTCATATACTTGATCTTAGTCCTACTAAATCTAAAACCTTTTGATTCTAAAGTCCTCCACAACTCTAATTTTCTACCAATCCCTATCTTACTTTTGTCAATTAGAACAACATTATCTGAAAAGAGCATGCACCAAGAAATATCGCCTTATATATTTTTCGTGATGATCGATCTCATCGATCACTAAGGCAGAAATGTAAGGACTCAAGACTGACTCTTGATGTAATCATATCTTAATGAGAAAGTCCTAAATCTCACTGTCAATGTTCTGACACTAGTCACAACATTATCATACATATCTTTAATAAAGTCAACATATTTTGTTCGGATTTCATTTTTTTCAAGTGACCACCACATGACCTTCATTGATACCTTCCTTTTTACAGGCTTGGGAACTATGTTGAAACAACACAGACGGAGTTCAAACAGTGAAACTATATATACTATATTTACAATTAGACAAACCAAAAGGACCACAAGTTAAAAACAGATACATTATTCCTTCCGAAGAAATGGAAAAGAAAAACATAAAAAGAAAAAAGGAACTACGGGACCTAGTATTAATTCCTCAGTTAATACCATGAAGCAGCCTTACCTCAACCAAACTCACGTCTCATTCTGTTCCCTTTCTTTCTGTATGGACTGAAAGATCCTTGCTGCCGACTCTGTAGCCAGCCGAGGGTTATGTGGGACAACCTTGATGACACGTGCAATATTCCCAGCACCAGCAGTCAGCAATGGCTTTGGCAAGGATGCATCCACTGAGACGGAACCCATTTGAATGAAGGGTAAAGCATCCCCTCTATCAAAAGGACTTCTAGCTGTACTCCCTTGTAATTCACTGTCCTTAGATGTGCGAAATCCCCCCATGCAGGAAAATGCATCGCTTTTCAACCGGGCCATGTTGCATGAGCCGTGTGATTGTTGCTCAACATGTACCGGGCCATCAGGCTTTGATGCAACTAAGTGATTCACCTGCTCAACAGCTGAGGCCGACATGAGTGGGTTGGGGATCATAGCTGAGTTAGGGATGACACCAGGGTTCTGGTTCATAACTTGCATGCTGAATGGTTGAAAGAAGTTCAGAAGTCCAACCATGCCCATGTTCTGAGGTGGGTGTGGTGGTACTGGAACTTGCATTGGCACTGGTACACCATAAGCGGAGTTCATGAAATCACCAGTTGCAGTGGGAATATGTACTGGAGCCGCGCAACTAGGAAAAAGGGGTGACACGAAGCTACCAGCTGGAGGGTAGTGCCCAGTGTAGGGTTTGTATACCAGTCCTGAGGGGGTCATTACTGGTACCAGCCATTGGTTGGGAGCTGGTGGAAGACAACGGGAGTTGCTTGGTTGGTTCTCAGAAGCCATAGGCAGCACAGCAGAGTTGACAACTACAGTTGATCGGACCTGACTATGCTTGGGGGACTCATGAGAAGGGAGAGGCTCTTGATTGCTGTTGTTCTTCTCTACAACTGTGATTTCTTTAGAAAATTCAGGTACGTTCTTGATCATCTGTGGCTCATTGGCATGCCTGCTCCCCTGTGTTTGTGCCATCAAGTTTGACCCAATGGGTAGAACAGGTTTAATGGGTGCTGGAGTTTTCTTCTGAAGAAGCAAATCGCTCTGTAGAAGGACATCAGGTGATTCTGCAATCAACTGTTGGACCTGATTGAAATTATTAAATAATGGGTTAATAGTTAATCAACTGGTAGAGATTTTAAGAGATTCCCTTTGATAAAAGGATTAAAAAAACTCACTTTAATCAATCTGTGCAGCTCAAATACTTGCTCAGCAAAAACCCGCTGCTGGCTGTACATGTTTAGTTGTTACAAATATCAGTTTGCATCAACTCAAGGATTGAAGATGAGATAATATTTAATAACAAAGAAGCATCCAAGGATCAGGACATCCCACTAACATGGGGCATATGAGATAACAGAAATATACCATATCACTGAGTAACTGACAAAAGAAAACCATATTGGCACTCAGTTATTTAGTTCCTGTTGCTTCTTCTTTTCTGAAATGTTGCTCAATTGAGATTTAGGCAAATGCATAATCACTACAAGTACCCATTTACCACACAAACAAATTAAAAGGAGATCAAATGACTTTCGAAAAGAGGAAACTCAGGAAGTAAATGAATTGAGCATCCAAGGATTAAAAGGAGATCAAATGACTTTCGAAAAGATGAGATAATATTTAATAACAAAGAAGCATCCAAGGATCACGACATCCCACTAACATGGGGCATATGAGATAACAGAAATATACCATATCACTGAGTAACTAACAAAAGAAAACCATATTGGCACTCAGTTATTTAGTTCCTGTTGCTTCTTTTTTTCTGAAATGTTGCTCAATTGAGATTTAGGCAAATGCATTACCACACAAGTACCCATTTACCACTACAAGTAAATTGAATTAGCAAAGGACAGTTACTTGACAATGAGGCGCCTGGCTTTCCAAAAAGTCTTGTGACCAATAGCGCTCGCCACGTCATCTGGAGAGATACTTATCCCAAGCACAGCTTCCTCTGTAAATCCATCATGTAACACTTCGAGTTCCTCCCTTTCTCTCCCCTCCTTTCCCTCCCCCTTCTCTGTCTCTGAATTTGAGCAGCCCTCACCTTTCTCCAAAATCTTAGTATTTCTATTACCATTCTCAGAAGAAAACCTAGGCAACGGCCTGAAAATTTTGCCAGACTTGTCCCCATACTCCTGTCCCAATAAAACATTTTCTGTGCCTTCTGTTTGATTGAAAAGGGTAGGCACCGTACAATCATCATCTTCTACTGGTTTTTTACTACATGATTCCTTTCTAGAAGCTTCTTTTGTCTGACGGGAGCTTGAATCAGCGGTGGTGTTTTGTTTACTCGAGGAAAGAACTTCCCTTCTAACAAGCTTTATTGGTCTCCTCTCTGGGTCTGCTCCTGTGGCGGATGGGTGTGGTGCATCAGTTGACTGATGGTTGACCTTGTCAGAGGAATGAGCAGAGGCGTGTTTAGGAACATCGAATGATGAGAAAAAGGGTCTCTCTTGAGCACCACCCCCCTTCTGTACCAAAAAGCCAAGATTAAATTGCTCCAAATAAAGGTTAAACTAATGTAAAAGAG
The DNA here is from genome assembly GCA_964058865.1 of Eleocharis quinqueflora. NCBI lineage: Eukaryota > Viridiplantae > Streptophyta > Magnoliopsida > Poales > Cyperaceae > Eleocharis > Eleocharis quinqueflora. The sequence goes on along the minus strand of CAXKVX010000472.1, from coordinate 70,507 downwards.
AAGGGAAACAGTCATCGTTTTGATATACAACAACAACAACAACAAGGCCTTTAGTCCCAAACAAATTGGGGTAGGCTAGAAATGAAACCCAATTTGAATAATGAAAAATCAACATAAATAATAACAATATAATAAATAATAAAAACGGCCCTCTGTGAAAGGAAAAATTGGAATTTTTCAGTTTTTGAGTGATCGTCGCTTGTCAGAAAGCTACAAATGGTCATATGTTTCAATTTTATCTACTAATTGCACAGCCATGCTAGCTTCTCCATGACATTTTCAGCATAATTTTAATTTATTTTCTTAATCTACCTTGTTTCTGTACTAAACAGAAGTTGGTTTCTAAACACAATAAACACTTGTTAACTATGACATAACAAGATATATTGAAGTGCAGTAGACATGTTTTGCAAACTGGTAGGGATCGGTTCATTGGAGTTTAAATGGAACCAAGACATAACTTAATTAGAAGATAAACACCATTTTTTTTCTCAACATAGCAACCATTTCCTTGTGTCCTATTCCAATGCGAATCATTCTAATATCCCTGAAACTTAATCCTTACGATTGATGAATAACTCCTGTCCAAAATAGAACAAAATGAAGGAAAGCTTCTTCTATTATTCTACATAAATTTGCAAAAGACTTACCATCATTGAATCCAATTATGGCATATTACTTTCCCACAAAGGATACAATTACGGCATATCTCAAATCTAACCACCACGAAGCTAAGTTACAGCCTTCAAATACTCAAAAATAAAACAAATACCTCGCTGCACCTGTTCTCTCAAAAAGGAAAAACTGTTGTTAATCTTCACAGTAACCATGCATTTATGGGAGAACTAAATAAGTAAACCAGGGTGAAATGGAGACTTCAGTGTCAAATTACGAATTTTGAAAATCCTACACGGTAACCTATAAGGCTATAAGCGTGTAAAATCAAATCCAGAACTCAAAAAAGGAATCCAAATTTCTCCACAACACGCACCTGGCTTGAAGAACTGGAAGGGAACGAGGTGCCTTCTTTCTGCTGAGGCCGAGTAGAAGCCGAAGAGCTTGAAGTAAACCTCTGAGATGGCACACTAAGCTGTTCATATAGCGCCATTTTGTTGCGAGGTGGGGCCCGTGGACCCCCTTTGTTCGTATCATTGACATGAAGTCTCGGAAACATTGGTCCCATGGCCTTACTCTCTTCCTCTTTACCTCCTCTCATCAAACACCACTTGTTTCCGAAATCTCTCAGCACAAAAACGATGTCGAAAATATTCAAAATTCAACCGATCTGGTGCAGGGATTCGACCACTCAAGCGAGAGCCGATGAAACCCTAGTCGGTTACACCCAATATCGAAGAAATCGATAACAAATACGAAACTTAACACACAGACCTGGATTTTAGTCAAAGAGTTGGAGGAGAGAAGAAAAATATTCAGACACAACACAAGATAAAGGTGTTGGAAAAGGATACAAACCTACGAAATTCTGATCGATGCGTTTTCTGAAGAGTGATGAAACCTTGAAAAGAGAGAAAAAAAGAAACAAATATCTCTGAAGAATCAGTAGACAGAAAGAAAGAAAGAACCAGTTAGAAGCCGGAGAAAGATTTCGAGAGGGAAAGAGAGAACCAAAAGCGCTCTCTTTCTCTCACCTCTTCTCTTCTCTTCTCTCTAGAGGCTCCGGATAGGATCCTAATCCACTGCAGCGTAGACCAGATTTTAATTATTTCCGTGAACCTGGAGTTCAAGCATCTCTGAACTGTCGAGAGAGGTGGTGTTTTTATCATTTACTAAATATGTAACATTTACTGTTTATAAAAATACAACATATTAATTATTAAATCGGCGAGCAGCGGGTTAGTTGTGTTGAGACTTGGTGTAAATGGACCAGGTTTATAGGATAATAATATATTGTGAAAATGAAAAGGCAAAAAGTGCTAGCTTGTGGGCCCACGATATATTGTGTTCTGTGGCGGTTGTTATCATTTATTTGGGTCCGAATCTGGTGCTCGTAAATTTCTGCTTGCTTTCCTGCTTGTCTTCGATCCGACCGCTCGATCGTCACGGACGACTGTGATTTAATTCAGGAGGTAGATGCTTTGACCGTTAAATGAATTTTAAACGGTCCAGATCGAAACAAGCAGGGATTTACGAGCAGGAGATCCGGTTCCCATTTATTTACTACATACACCAAACTGTGTCACACTCAACAATAAAAATTGGTGGCGTGAAAATAACAAATAAAGATCAAATTTGAATTTTGTTATTTTATCTGTTTGTTTACTTCAACTGAATTTGTTCTTATTTAGCAAGTATCGTACGAAATATGTATAAAAAAATTACGCAATAACTTAAATTTAATATGTAACATTTAAAACACAAACTTACCAACAAAATATATTTATATCAACAAAAACATTTTAGTAATTTAATTACCATAAAATGTCTAGAGGACATGCTTTACATAAAAGGTTTATGAAATACAAGTTTGAGAGAAATAATATAATGTGTGCGTAAATTGAAAAAAAAATTGAACTTAATGTTGCTGAACTGCTAGTAATCACATAAGTTATAAATTGAAAAAATTGAACTTTGAGAGAAATAATATATTAAAATAATTTATAAATTGTTTAAGTTTCTTTCAAAGACATTTTTTTAAGTTTATACATAAGTTAATTATTCGATACAAATCACCTAATTTGACCTAAAATTCTACAAAAAATATCTGATTGGAAGAGTATTATTTATTTTATGAATCATTTTACTATTATTTTTAAGAGAAACCTAATGTTGCTGAACTGCTAGTAATCATTGAACAACAATTTGATCATTTCTTCAAAACATGAATAAAGCATACAAATAATTTCACAAGAGAAAAATACAAATTTGCTTTAAATGCATAACAACTCGTTTAGCATGCATAGCGACATACGTACCGATGAGATATCGATGAAGTGTATCGGTAGATTTCCCTACATGAATTGTACTAATCAGATATTTGTGCGCGCTCGTAGCTCGTACTAACCATTTGTCCGGATAGTTTGGATTAAGTCTTATTTTAACTATTTCGTGTGTTAATTCTGATTAATACTATTTACTGATGATTAAGTTTATTCTCTTTTAGTTATGTATTGCATGAAATTTGTCTAAATTTTAATCACATTGTTCTTTTAGGAAGACTAATATTTCAGATTAAAATATGTTAGTTTCTTACAATTTTATTGGAATTATGTTCTTAATTTGTCGTACCAAATATCATTTTTAGCATGAGTTAAGTTCCAATCCTGCAAATTATGCCAAACAAATTCCAAAAAAATAGTAAAAAAAAATGCTGGAAATCATTTTGACAAATGTGATGGCAGACATTGAAACTTGCTAAAATCAGAAAGAAGAGCAACATACACAAATTATCCATTTATTTATATGTTTTATTATTTTTTGGAAACTTTTTAAATTAAATTATTTATTGTTTGTATCACGAGAAATTGGATAACTGTTTTTCATCATAATACCTAAAAAGAGTTAGGCCTTCGAGTCTTTTAGGCATCTCAAATAATTTATTTTTTTGTTTCACTCAAATAATTTATTTTAGGTTAGATTTGTTCTACTAAGTTGACATTAGGCTAAAATATACTCAAGATTGTTCTTATTCAACTAAAGTATAACTTTATTAAATGAAACTCTATAAAATTGTTTGATAGTTGATACCTCCAACTATAAATATTTATTTATAAACACAAAATAAATACATGTATTTAATAGACTCTTTGCTTATATGTGCCCATGCCTTTTTTTTGTAAAAAAAAAAACAGAAAGTAAAAATATTGGAAATGATTCCACAATAAAAAAAAAATTAGAAACACCATCCAGATGATTATGTGGGCTCGTAAGGCTAAAGTGCTATTGAATTGACAGATTTAGTGTATTGAGAGGTGTCTAAACCGCACACAAACTCTCAAATATGGATGTCATGATTTTTGTGGGATATAAATTTCAAAAAAGAGATCACATATCAATATTAAATTAGAGTAGGGTATAATGTTTTCATTTTTGTTTATCTTTATGGTGTCTTCAATTCTACGTCATTTATTAAAATCAATGAATGAACTAGATTTAGTTACATAAAAAATGTGCACGATGAATGATGTGGATTTTGAAAGCACAATGAAGATATTATATCTCTCATTAAATTATTAGGAGCTCTGAAAAAAATCATGGCCACAACCCTAGAGCTGCTAATAGGCACACCATCCTTAATTTGTGAGGGATAAATATTTGAACTAAGTTTGTCAAAAGTAGATGACATATGATATATAAACTCAAGTATTAGCTTTGGCAAGATCATGTCTAGATCCACACAATCTGATTTCTTTCCTTTTTATTCTTAGTTTGGAGAGAAATCTACAAGCATCTTTAACCGAAAATAAAATGAGTTATGCATATAAGATAGTTGTCCTAAAAAAGTCTAGGGTTCAAGACAAATTAAGAAGATAAAAACAACCCTAACCTTTCTCCAAAAAAAGTTCTCATATTACTTGTGAAGTTTGTATTGATTATTTGATGTTGTTGTACAAATAAAAATAACATAAATCCTGAATTTGAATTTGAATTGGAATACATTATACATCAAATATTAAAGTTTTGGCAAGAGAACTCTCAATTACAAATGTGTTACTACGTTATATGTATTCAATTTTTTAAGAGACGTATCTCCTTGAATAACAAGAGATGCCAAAATAGTACGTAGTTTACACTTTACACAAAAAATAGTTACACTTATACAAAATACTACAGCTACTGTTGGCACTGAAATCTCCTTGATAAAATTCTTTTATATGAGAAAATGTTGTTTCTTTGCAAGTTTTGCTGAGTTAGCTAATTAAGGTACCGTACCACCGTGGTATGATAAAATTAGCAATTGTCGCAATTATTTCAAAGTATGCTTTCGTAGAGACATTATATTACGTACAGGTACAGCGAAGCACTACAAATTGAAATGAATTGACTGCTGATACGAGCATGATCCACGTCACTAGCTTATTCCATGGAAAGAAAATTTATGGAGTGATTTGTTTTTTTCCATTAAGAATCAGTGATTTTGACTAATAATATAAAAAAAACTCATTCCGAATTATATCATTGACGATTGAGCGTTAATCTGTAATCCGACGATTCAGATGATCTCCCCTCTCTAGAGGATGCAGGTTTCTTTTTTTTATTTGAGCTGACAGAAGCTGTCGGACAGATGCGGGTTTCATTCCATGTGGAACAAAATTATCTGCTCCTCTAAATTTGAATCGTCCGATTAGATTTCAGTGGATCTGATTTTGTAACACGAAAGCCTCTCCAAATCACATAATTAACAGTCAGACGTTAAGATATAATCCTACGGTTCAGATTTTAGAGTTCGAAAGAGCTTCTCTAAAAGGGGCGCGGAGGATGCGGTCCCATTCCATGTAGTATAGTTAATTATATAAGGCCCAAATACTTCGTTTCGGCCCAATAATAAAATAGAAAAATGTAGAAGGAACAAAACCCAGCCCAAAGCATGTGTCGCTATCTCAGCCCGTTTACACCTCCTCTTCTCTCGTCTAGTCGTCTCTCTCGATTTTTCAGGGATAATAAAACCTAACCCTAGAAATCGAACCAAACGATACGAGTAAGAGATGATCACGGTTCCCCTTCAGTAACCATTGATGAGGTAAAGGAGCACCTAAACCAGACAGAAAAAACTAAGAGAGGAGAGGACATAATCTAACTTGCGGTTGAGTTGACCGATTTCTCCGGTTTTGGTTCGATTTGATCGAGAGAGAGAGGGACCCGACCCGCTTGATATAACTCTTTGTTTCCAGGTATTTATACCGGTCTTCTTGATTTGTTTCTTCATATGGTCATGATAGCTTGATGTTGGTGTTTCTATTCAATTGTGCTTTACACATGTACGAAAGGGGTATGCTTCTTGAAAGCTGGGATTGAAGGTTTAGTAGCTAATTGTTGTTTATGGATTGGATATATGCTTAGTTCCGGTAGGTTAATGTCTTTCTACTCTTCATTTCATTCAGTGGTGCCATCCTATCTTGCTATCCATGTTGATGTGTTTCAAAGTGTTATTGGTTCCAATGTTTCGTCATAGTTGGTCATATAATACTTAAGTTTGAGAAATTGTTAGCCTTGACCGTTTGTTACCCTACTCATTGTTGGTTGAATGTACTGGAAGGTGTGTTCAGTAGGTCCATACTGGATTACAGGACTAATCGGTGAACCCATGTTCTAGCTTTATATTGTTCTTTATCTTCCTTCCATACCTTTTGGCTTGTTTCTCAGGGTACTATGGATTCTTGCGAAGCATCACCTGAAAAGGTTAAGATGGGGCCTTCGTTTCGTAAACTTTCAAGTGATACTGCTAATAGATCATATCGTCGCCCCACCAATGCATCTCTGTCTGATTCATCATCTTCAGATGGTTAGCTTCTGACTCAATAGATGTTCTTTTTTTTTTCTTAATTCTTGTTTTTGTCTGTTTATTTTTGCCTGTTCTCCTGTACTAGTTATTAACTCTCTTATGTTGGTGCTTTTGTGGGCAAACAGAGAACAATGAGCATGGAAGAAGCCGTGATGCTATTTCTCAGAAGAACAGTGCAAAGGTAAAGGATGAAGACAGAAATGTGGAGAGGAAGCGGTCATATAGCCGCACTGAAAAGGATCATGACAGATACTCTGATAGGTATTTGCACCGTGAATCTAGAAGACACGAAGTTAATGATCGCATGACAAGAGATTTTAGGCATGGTGATGAGAGTGCTAGGGACTATGCAAGGTCTTCTCGCTCTGAGAGGTCTGACAATTTTGATCATAAAGACAAGGGCAAGGATAGAGAAAAGGAGCATGATAGATACACTAGCAGAAGGAAAGATGTGGATTCAGGCAGGGACCGTTACTACAAAGAGAGAAACAGCAAGGAATACTATGATGACAGACGGGGCTCGCATAAGAGCCCCGAAAGGTATGATAAGAATGAGAAATTGAAGGAGAGGAGCAGGTACAGGGAGACCAATGAGGGAGAAATAGAGGGGGTTGGGAGGAGGAAGCGGTCTGAGCAAAGTTCTTTTGGTCGTGAGGAAAAAAAGAGGGAGACAAAGTTTTCTAAACCTGGTTAGTTCATTCTAATCACAAACATTGTATGTTTAGAAAAGGGATTTGATGTGGTCTAGCCAAGGTTTTCAAACCTGACAGATGTTCTCACTACAAGTTATTATGTTGATTGTGCTCTTAGCCTCTTATATACTGTTAGTACCATAATAACTATGGTACTAGAATATATTTCACCTTCATTTTTTCTTGTATCAAGGTTCCGTTTTACTCCTGGTTGGCTGATGTACCCAAGTTTTGCTAAAAAATATCTACTGCAAAAGTTTCAGTGGCATGCTACAAACAATGAGATGCAATTTTTTTATTGTGCAGCTGATACTAATTTGGAGGACAAGGCCAGTTCAAGTGTAAAACAGGTGACTGAGGCATCTAAACCTGACCCTGATTCACCAGCTTCCATGATAGGAAACCAAACTGGAGTAGGTGCTGATCTCAATTCAGCAAAAGTTGCAGCCATGAAAGCTGCTGAATCTGGTACTTATATAGCTATATCTATTTTTTTAATGGCATATCACCTCTTTCTGTTGGCCTTTATTGGTTGTATAAATATTTATGAACCTAAATTGCAGTGAATAAGAACATAGGAGGTGCTGGTGTTGGTGGACAATTAACCACCGAGCAAAAGAAGAAGCTTCTTTGGGGAAACAAAAAGAATGAATCCGCTGGAGCTGAGGTAAATTTGACTCCACTTTCTTGTTATCTGTTGTGCATGACATATGATCTAATTTATTTCTGTCACTTTGTTCCTTTGCCTTCATTTTTTTCAGACTGTAAAAAGTTGGAATAATCTGTTTACGGACCGTGAGCGCCAGGAAAAGTTCAACAAACTCATGGTTAGTTGCTTGTCCCCCTTGCTCTTATGTTTAATATTTGATTTTACGATTGAGGTGGAATATGTTATGTTGATGGAAAGTTAATAACCAGATAGGATCAATGTACATTTCCTCTAATATAATTTTGGAGTTGTACTGGTTACTAACACGTTTTTAGAATCTGAGGATGCCTTGGTACATATGGCCTGATGTAGGGTGTGAAGGGCAATGTGGTGCCAGAAAACAAGCCAGAGGAGGAGGCAAATCAGCAAGGAAAGAGCAGAGAGGTGTTGGATATGGACCTGGAGAAGCAATACACTGCCGGCCTTCGCCGCAGAGATGGCCGAACTGTTGGTCTTGGTCTGTAGTACATTTCTGTATACACCAATCAAAAACTTGTCTAATGTCATGTTTAATATGCTGTGATAGGTTAGATGTTGGATCTAATTATCTATTCTGTATTTTTTATTCTGGTAGAATTTGTATTGCAAGTTTTTTGTTGGATTGGCTTGAAATTACCCTTTGGGTAACTCTTGTAATGTTTCCAATCAAATCATTGCATCTTAATATAATTGGAGATAATTTTGTGGCTAATAATTTCGTCTAAATTTTGATGCAGCTCGTTAATTTTGGCCAATTCAAGAAGTCATCGTAGCAGGGAAAAAAAAAAGATCCATCTCAGCAAGTTATCTGTTCTGATTATTAACGACTATTTTAAGAAAGGTCATCATGCTATAGAATATGAAGTGATTTTTACTTATTTGTGAATATGGCTACTTCAAATTAACAAAGGAAATAAATTTAGAAAATATGGTAGGTTTCGTTAAAATGGCAGATGAGATAACAAGCAAATAATCTTTACTGAGTGAACATGATCATACATGTCTTCTTACCCAAGTTGGTAACATTTTGCTTGAGATTTTCGAAAATATTAGAGGAGAATAATATCAATCAGGTTGGTATTTGTGTTAGCGTTAGATTCCAAATGTTTGACCAGCTTGGTCTAAATTTTATTCTGGCCATTGAAGTTGAAATAAATGACACATTATCTAAATCTTTCAAACGTATCCTGTGCTCGTTCTAACGGAGTGGAAACAAAGTTGATTCTTTGAAAATATAAGGCGCAACTAATTCTTCAAAAGATGAAAGGTGTAGACCATACCAACCAAATAAATTATCAAGCTTATTTTCAATTGGAGAGATGTATTGTTAGGAATATGAACGATATTAAGAAATCGTTCGACAATCCTCTCTTGTTCACAAATCGAATCACAACTGTCATTTGTTTTTTAACTGAGACGTTTCTCGACTCATCAACTATCACAAAAAACAATCAATCTCCAAGCTCAGCAATTACCTCTTTAATTGTTTCTTCTGCACAAGTATTCACTATATCTTTTTGAATGACACATGCAACCAACTTTCGATTTTGAGAAACTTTTTCAAGAATGACACCATTTATTTCTTCATTATGATTTCCCAAAAATCTCAAGAGCTCCAAAAAATTTCCTGAATTACTAAAACTTTTGGATTCATCATGTCCACGAAATGCCCAATCATGCCTCAAAATAAGTCGAATTGTATCTATTGTGGCAGCTAGTTGTACTCGATAATTCACACTCTCTTTAACACTCAGTGTCTTTATCACAGTTTGAATGATTTGTCTTTGGTTCATCAAATTCATGCATCTCCTATAAGTTTCACTATGCAAATTATTAAAGTCACCAACATGTTTATCAAAACATTTCTTTGATTTTAAATTTCTATAACCATCTCCTAAAAAAATAGTTTGCCCACCTGAACTATCATTATCCAATCTAAATAAATAACAACAAAGGCAAAAGGACGCATCCTTGACAATGCTATACTCCAACCAAGTATTATATTGGCCAAACCATTCTTTGTTGAGTCTTCTCATCTTACCATTCATCTCTCGTTGGGAAAAATTATGATCGCTAGGTTGACATGGACCTTTAACTAGATAAAAACGACGCACACAATCTTGATCATTTGGATTATATTGAGATAGAGGTGGTCTTAAACCTGGATTAGAAGGAGGGTCTTATTCGACGCTATTAATCTCACGAGAAGAATTGGAACTTATGATAGACTTGATTTGTCTCGACTCTTGTGAAGTTGAACCAGTTGGAAATTTAGGTAACTTCTTGAAGTACTTGTTCATTTTAAATATTTTAAAATATCAAATTCAAGGTCAAGATTAGATAAGTAATACAATTATGCTAATTCTCATTATAAAATAATAAAATAGAGTATACCTTTGCGCATGTAGTGAGTATTTACTTGTTTTATTTATTGCCTTCGAACTAAAATTAAGTAATTGAGTTTCTCCAAATCCAAATTCTGCAAATAAGTCTTATATTATGAATTTATGACTAAATGATTTGTTGAATTTATAATCGAAATAGCCGGAATTATACCTATAAATTAATTGTTCATACGATTAAACAAAAAATATACAAATTAAGTTGTTAAAATTCTCAATCGAAAAGTATTTGTAAATTGAGAGAGTATAGAAAGTTCATACCATAAGAGAGGATAGAATCAGTGAAGAACGGTTGTCGGTGTCGAGAGAAGTACAAGAGGGGTGACGGCTGTCCGGTTTGAAGAAGTACTTGGGTTAGAGACTCGAAGAGGGGATTAAGCGACCGAGCCGATGAGGTTGCGTGTCGTGCGGAGCGGAGCCTATCTCAGTCAGCCACTGCCCGTCGATTCGTGAATGGTGCGGACGTGCGACGACGAGTGGACCACAATGGCATAAGAAGTTAGGGTTCCAGCGTTTTTTTTCCTTCGACGCGCGCTATCGAGTCGGTTGTCTTTTTTTGTTTTGTTCAAGTCGCGAGTCGCGACTGGGATGAAGAGAGAAAGACGCTATTTTTTTTTGGGGGGGGGGGGGGGGTTACTGAACTTTGAGTTGGGATGGGCTGGTAAGGGCCCAAGAGTAGGCATTTTTATTTTCAGGGATAGGCTCTATTAATTGATCAATGGGCTTATGTTGGACTTCAAATTTTAGGAGTAGACACTTGCCTATCATGTGCCACTATAGATTTGTCCCTGTATTTTATTTGAAATATATTATTTATTAAGTTGTTACTGCTTGGAAAATTTTAGCAAGCTTTAAATGAACAATATGAACTCAAGTTATATTGTAGCACAAAATTGTAACAAAGCATTCGGGGTAATTTTGTCAACAATGTTTCTTAGAGCTTCCCCAAAAGAGAACAAAAAATGAAGTTCCCAATTTTTTCGGAACTTTTGGTCCGTTCAAATCACATGTTCATCGAACTTCTGCTCGTCCCTGCTTGTCGAACCATCTGGACCGTTTAAAATTCATCCAACGATTCAAGCGTTTGTCTCATAAATCAAATCACAATCCTCGGATTTGGGTGATCAGATCTGGACGGTCGGATCAGGCGAGCACAACCCTACTTGCTACCTAGGCGAGCAAGTGATTCAGAGCCCTCATATGGGATGAAACTTTTATGCACGTGGAATCGCACTAGTCAAATTTGTGAGAACTCATACACGCGGAATGGTTATGAAAAAGTATAGAAGTATGTGTCCGATTACATTATGAGATTAATGAAGAGAAACTCATATTTTTAATAATATGATATGAATGCAAACTATCTTACTAATTAATAATAATAATAATAAGGGAAAAACTTAGGTACACCAAGATGGATGCTCCTTAGGTACTCCATTCAATCTCTACCATTTGATTGCATTGAGATTCGCATCATAGATTCCAATCAAATGGTAGAGATTGAGTGGAGTACCTAGGAAGCACCCATCTTGGTGTACCTAAGTTTTTTCCTAATAATAATTATCATTACTATTATTACTATCGTTATAAAAATATTATTGTTATTATTATTGTAATTTTTTATTTTCAAAATAATTTATATAAAATAAATAATTATTCTAACTTTAACCAAAGTACAATTTGAGTTTTTGTTAAAATAATAATAATAATAATAATAATAATAATAATAATAATAATAATAATAATAATAATAATAATAATAATAATAATAAGAACTACAATTATGATTAATGGATCAAATCAAGCTAGATGCAAATAAAAGAATAACTTACGGTATAATGAGATTATGAGAAGGGAAGGAGGGGAGATCCGCATGGTTGAGAATCAAATTTGAATTCTCAGTTTTTTTTAAATCATTGGATCGCGTCAAAATTCATGTCGGTGATTGAAAAAGTACGAATTTTGATGAAATTCAACAAAAAAAATGAATTTTGAAGCAATCTAATGGTTAAGACAGGCTGCGAAACCAAATTTGAAGATCTACAACTAATAGTAATTTGATAATGGTTCGGACCGGGCGGGTTTCAGCGGGTTTTGCACGGGTTGATGGGTTGGATCAGTCCAGGCCGGATTTAACACGAATTTTTTTCCAAAAAATTGGCCACAATCTGTCTTTGACCCCCGATTTTTTTAGATGGATCCACCTAGATTTGCTCTTGGATTGAATCGGGCCGGGTTGTGGCCACGGATTTTTTGAGCCGGATCGAGTCCATACGAATTTTGTTAAATCCCTAACAACTGATGCAACATGAAAAAGAATTAACAAGTCTTATTAAACATTTTTTCCACCGAATTATGAAAAAATAAGATTACGAATAGAAAATTTGTGTATATAAAAACAAATTTCACGTGAACTTAGTTGATGAGAAAGAAGAGAGGATGATTCTGAGTCAGCGCCATCATATGGGAAAAATATTATTCAGTATTTCAGTTGGATCTAATTTTTTTTTGTGAAGGATGGGAAGACAAATGGGAAAATAAACCAATTACCACAGTTGCTAAAAAGGGGGAAATAATATCCATCGAGTGAAAAATCCGATGATTCCGACAGAGTGGGAAATGGGAGAGATTTATTAGGGATACAATCTTTAGAAATTCATGGTTTTTGGAAGTGAAAATGCTGCTTGAGAAGCTGACCTATATGTCGGTGGAATTGGAGCAGCATACTAAGGTTTAATTCTCTACTCATTTTGGATTTATTTTCTACTATTTCGGATATTTACGCCAAAATGCTTGGCATTAGTCAAAATGGCCTATATCATTGGGGATTATTTTGTGTATTCTATTAGTTTGTTTACTACTTGACATTGACACAGTGTGGCAACCTTTTCATTGTTTCATTTTCTTTTATGATAAGATAAATGTTTGATTTCCAGTGAATTGCTAGACGTTTCCAAATTTAAGCTTTATTTCTGAAAATTGTTAAAATTGTGAAACTAAATAATTATCTAGTGTTCCTCCTTTTATCATTCTTAGTTTAGTTTGAAGCTTAAACATTAAAAATTGTTTGGGTTTCCTGAAAGTGTAAAATTAATTGGAATGCAATTCTATTCAATTTGACTGGTTACTGGTCCTGTTCGGATCCGGATCGGAACTGGGTAACCGGATAGAAGTAGCACCTCCAAGAATCGGTATATTATGGAGCTGGTCTTATTAGAAAATCTGTTTCAAATTAGCTGGTAATTATGAATTCAATGTGGTCAAAATAAGGGGGTTTGGACATTTACTACTTACTAGCTAAGAATATTCAATTTAGTAATTGTTCATTCTCTTGGGACAATTATACATTCAGACTCTGCATATTAATATAGAAAGACTATGAAATTATGAATTAATATGTAATCTTTTGGAGCCTCAAACACAATGATACAATTAAATTCAAACCAGGGTTTAGGATAGATATCGTCCAGTTGTCTTGAGCTGTTCAAAGATCAGGTTCATTTGCCATATATGTTAAGTTTTCAAATGGTTACTGATATAGTTGTTTACATGCGTTCAGATCAAGTTTGTTTAATCTAAACCAACAAATTCAGATCCTTTGTAAGGGTACTTTTGTCAATTTTATTGGTAGGTATTGTCGGCCATCAATTAGGGTTACTTGAGGTCACAGTCTATATATACTGGTCGGAAGTAGGGTCATTTGTGCCGTCTTTTGGTTTTGCCTCTCAAAATAAATAAGCTTGAATAGATATAAAATTGTGAGGATAAAAAGTTTGTAATGTGTTCTTTCACTACAAAATTGTTAATGGATGCAAAATCAGAGGTTGATGGAACATGCTAAAACTAGATCTGTTCATGTGCGATATCAAAATTTGAGACTAAGGTCAGTTTTTCTCAGTTTTTCCAAAATCAGTTATTTTACGCAGTTAAAATTAGGGTTTGAAATTTGTGTTTGAGGCAGTCAGAATCTAGTATAGACTATAGAGGTCATAATGAAAATGTTTGAAAAATAATTAAGAGACTAGAATAATTCTATTGTCCTATGACCATTGCAACTGGATGCAAACCCCATTAGACTGTACATGCTAAAACTAGATCTGTTCATTGCTTCGGTGAAATTTGAGAGTGAGGTGAGTTTTGAACACAACCTTGTAAAGGAAATATATTTCTCTTAAGGTAAGGAAATAATTGTGGTAGTTTGGGTACTATCATAAATCTGTGTGCTTTGGCCATGTCAAGGCATCTGTTTTTATGAGGGAGCTATCTGACTCTTGCCAAACAAATGCTTTTACTTTGCGATTGTGTAAATGGACATGTTTCAGTAATGAAACAGGCTATGAGCCTTTCCTTGGAAAAAAACAACAACAAAGATATTACCGTAAATCTAGATTGCGAGGAAATTAATGAAAAATAGGTTCTTTTCAGCAACTGAATCATTTCAATTAGAATGTGCATTAATTTTTCTTCTTAAGTTTTTTATATTGAAGGAGATCTTCTTTTTATAAAAAGGAAGTGGCGGGTTTCCCCCGCTTATTTCAAAAAAAAAAATATTGAAGGAGATATTAGTATGACCTGGTCCTCCTGGATTCATGTTAATCTAGCTACTGGATGCTAATGATTACCAAGCCTGTTCTTTTTCATTGAACTTGAGAATTTTTTTGTCCTTAATTAATGTGAAATGAAATCCATGAATTATACTACCAGCTTTGATTCATATTGAAAGAGTCCATAAAAGGAGTATGACTAAATATTGCAGCACCAATTTTAAGACCCGTATCAAACTCAGTAGGGACTTCTATACTGATGTCAATAGAATTTGATGTCATTTCTTCCATGTTGTTTTGGCATTGATATATCTATATCATAGTGTTCTTTCTAATAAGAATAAGCTTATAGTGTCAATGCTTCTGACTAGTGTTTTGTTCTGCCTTAAAGCTGGTATTGGTAAACCTATTAAGTTAGATACGGTTGTGGTCATATCCTGATCTAACTGAAGCCATGCTGATTTTTGCATCATACTAAAAGACTAAAACTATACCTACCTGTGATATTTTTAAGTTTTGAGAATGGAAATAAGTTTTGGCCAATTTAGTTAAAGATAAAATGCATATTTCTGAAGATGATGATGCATAGCACGTTAGTTCAGGGCATTTAGAACATATTGTATGATTACTATATTTTATACCAATATATATATATACAACTTACTGTGGGATGAATTCTGTGATATTGATTGAATAAATGAAATGAATTGGCCCATATTTTTACCAGACTTTATTGGTATTGTATTAAAATCTAGGAAAGTAAATGTTAGTGGTCTCTGTTGTAAGCTTCTTATTGTTATTTATTTATATTATTTGTGTTTGGTGTTGTTCACCATAGTTTAGTTCAATCTAAAAACTATAATGGTTCATGTTTCAGAAGACCAGAGATGAGGCCATTCCTTACCTAACAGTGGGGCACCACAGAAGGCACTCACTAGGGGGCTATTTCAGTGCTTGTATGTACCTCCAGTAGTACAAACAAGAACAGAAACAACAAAGCCCCTAGCCGCTCTCCACCCCCCTCCACCTCGTGCGTGTTCGGCAAAGATGAGAGGGTTAAATTTTAATCCATGGTAAGGACTAAGGAGCATGTGTTAAGGCTAAGGAAGAGCAAAGATGAGAGGATTAAATTGTGCCTAAGAAGGCTAAAGAGCCTTAGGACTGGTTCGGCAACAAGGATTAAGAAGAGTACAAGAACAGGATTTTTTTGAGAATTTAATCCCAATAAAGGGGCACATGTTCGATGTGATATTAAGATTAAGAGAGAATCTTAACATGAATAAAATATATGTTTATGTTGTAAAGATTTAATTGCCCCATATATTATTGTTGCCCCATACTATTATTGGAAACACGAAAAATTCTAAAAAAATTTAACTAACCATTGTCTTATCCTTATAGTTTTTTTTTTTGCATTTTGTCAACGGTGTTTAACAATTTCTTCAATAACTGTGGTTTTGTGGAGGTTGCTAAATCTATTTTCTACTTCGAACAACTAATTACTTGGGCAACAAAGAGATTGTCTACTTAATTATTTGGGAACATATAAAGATCGATTAATAAATGAAATATATACAATCTCATGATTTAAAAAATAATGATATATCTCTATTTGTTCTTTGTTCTTTTATTCTACATATATTTGTATAAAAGTATTCATATGTAAATATTCTTTTCACTCTAATATGTAATATTTTTGTTGCTGAGTACCGACACGATTACTAATGTATATGTATGAGGATAAGTAGATAACCACAAGTATTATATAACCTGAAATTAAGTTAAAAAAATTAACGAATGATGGACGTTATTTTTTTTTCTGGAAGGTTATAAATTTAAAAAATAAATTGGAATTTAATTTTGAAACATACTTCAACTCTAATAAATCTATATGTTGAAACTGGAGATTAAACTGGGAGAAATAAGGAAATATAATTGAACTTTTTATTGAAATATATTTTCCCTATTTTGGGAACGTCTAGAAAAAGAAATTAGACCGTTGCAAAATCAGATATAAAATAGGCACCTGGTTAGAGAATAGAGATCAACAATTATCGAGAAGAGAGAACTAGGTTTTCCTTCTCGCACAGGAAGGAGCGCTCTATTTCTCCTCTCTTCACGGCACAAGCAGAGCTACTCTCTTAGCCGTGAGGTTTGCTTCCATTTTATCTTATTGCAAAATTCATTAAATTGTCAGGAATTTTTATCAGAAATGTCATCATTTTATCATTTGGGAGCTGATAGGTAGATACCATATTTGATATCAACTATTGATACTGATTTTATTATGCATCTTTAGTTGAGTTATCATGCACATTATTTGATTTATTATGCATGTTATTTTTTGTAATGAAATAGTTATACACGTTGTCAATTTTATTATGCATCTTTAGTTGAGTTATCGTGCACATTATTTAAATTATTATGCATATTATTTTCTGTAATGAAATAATTATACATGTTAATTTTTGTACTGAAATAATTATGATATAACATGCATAATAAATAAAAATGAGGTCTTTAAACCATGACCATATAAAACTTTCCAAGCAGAAATGAGTGCCAGTGTACGTATGTCTGGAGACAATGCATTATTCTACCATGCACAGAAATAGTTGGCTATAAGGGTTATACATCCTCTGCAGCAACCGTTTAATTCCCTCCGTACTTGCTAGAGTAATCATAGACAGAGGAGGCACAACTGATTGATTGAACATTTATTATCGTTTTAATTTTTTTTATTTTTTATATTACAAACAAAGCAAACTCAGGGGAAAATAAACCAGCCCAAAGGGAACCCCTGTGCTTTGTGTTAGTTGAAGTATTATGCTTACAGATCCATCATTTGGCCTCGAATAAGAGCTTCAGCTTTTCTGACCTCCTTAACAGGACCAATTATGAAGACCTATTAACATATCAAATTTTGGTTTGGCAAGTTAGAAACTTATCCTAAGATTCCTAACACGGCCAGCTCAACTTGAACTATCCCAAATTCCCAATACAGCCCAGCCAAACTTAAACCATCTAAACCCTCCTTTCAGTTATATTTACTAGGGCTCAGACGAAAAGTATTTTCCATTATAGGCTAGAGCATATAAGCCTAATAATCCCCAAGCCGAAAACTGACTAATTTCTGTATTGGTCCCTGTTCATTTCAAGATTCCTTTCGGCTTGGGGATTTCTGTATCTAAACCGTAATTGTACCATTTTGGCTGCAACCATGAACCATTATTATTAATTCATTATGAAAACAGAAGACAGTTAGTTATCCTATCAACTTTCAAATGTTCAAGAACAAACGGTAGGTTTTGCCTTCTGTAACTGTGTTTTTGTTTTTCTTGGTTAAGAAATAGATCTAGACTTGTAGATTATACCTTGAGGAGTTGTCGACCTGGTTATAATAAAACAGTTGGCACAAGTGCCACACTTTCTTAAAAAAAAAAGGAGAGCTGGAGGAGGGGGTTTTAGTACAAGTTGGGATTGCTTGATAATTTACTATGAACAAAAAAAGGTTAAATTGAAGGAATACAGAAAAAATCTATACCCTGTCTGGAGGTCCCTTAGCTCCACCCATGTGGATTTCCGCACTACAAATGGACAGGAGAAAAGAAATCACATCTCATAAATATTAGCTTGATGAAGCACATCTGAACTCTCAACAGCAACAACTATATGGTACATAAAGTATCAGGATGAGAGGTTACTTGCAACACTGCTTGACAGACATGATAGATGCACCTTTTCTACCGATAACACGTCCCATTTTGCCAGGTGGAACATCTAAAATTGACAGTATCTCCCCTTGAGGTGCACTGTCTTCACTAGCAAGGCCAACTGTGCAGAATACGATTTTCAGTTATAAATATTTTGAGATGTTTACTTATCAACAATTTAACAACTTAGTATTTATGCTGATACAGTATGCAGAACCTGGAATTGGAGGCAGAGGGGGCCAATCTGCAAAATTTCTGTTATTTAAACAGAAACAACGACAATAAAGCACGCCGCGAAGTAATACACGCCAGAGGGATAGAAAGGTTAGCTTATCTATCATTTTTTGATAGATGTACAGAAGAAATTGGACATCGTCAGTGGCAGTTCGTACCATCATCTCAGACAATGGCCTATGTGTCCAAAATGAAGGGTCCTGATACACCATTAGCATGGAATGAAATTATCATTCTTATTTACTTGATGAAATCATCTCAGAGGTCAGGTCAACAAATTTATAAATAAAAAAAGAACATTCTTAGAAATAAAAAATTAGAATAATAACTAACAGGAAATGCCAACCTGCCTTAGAAGGACACGAACTTCTTCCTTCTCTGGGTACGACATTCCTACAATGCATGACTTTTATGTCAGCAGTTTTTTAAACTGATAATTGTAACAAGGAAAATGATAAAAAGTAGTGAAAATTTACACTTAGCTGACGATTTACCACAATAGCGAGGATCAGCAAGAAGACCAACAAAAGATATATAGTCATCAGGCACCCATTTTTTCCTTTCTTGTTCCTCTATTATGCTATATGCAATCTATCTTACCAAAGAAAAAAAATAAAATTTTGGTAGGCAATATAATCGAGAATAATTTAACTCCAGATCCTAGTTATTGAGTCTACCTGAGTATCCATAACATTGTTCAGCTTGATTCCAAACTGAAAATATAATGCCTGCAAAGTGCATAAGCCAACTGGCGTTTAGAACTTGTATTGTGAAGTCTTGACAGTATGTATTTAATTATTTAAATGATTAAATCAGCAGTAAGTGTAGAACTTGCCTCACTGTCTCTTTTACAATCATGAATGACTTTCGTTACATGGTTTGACTCAAGTGCTGGTTTGCATGCTTCCATTACTGTTCTGCCTCCTTCAATTGCATCAACCAAGTATATAGCATCCGCAAATGCAAGCTGAAATTAAGAAAAAGTTCATAATAATAGTGGTGAAAAATCATATGAATGGAATATGATACGTACTTTTATTCCTTTCCGATAATGCCCCTGCCAGAATTGTTATATCTCACCTGCATTATGCAAAGAGTGCCATTACGGCATAGATCAACACCTTCACAATCAAGACCTATTACAAGCTGTTTCTCAGGTGAAGGCTCCAGAAACTCAATAGGAAGCTGAGAGGGTTTGGTGATGATATGAATAGGTACTGATGTGAAATCAGCCTTATTTTCGGAGGAGGGACCACCTGATAGAATCAAAGAGGCTATATAAGTGACACACAAATGCATGATGAAATTGACGATTCTTGTCTTTGCAGAGTTTTATCTGCAAAGCAAAAAGGCCAGATACCAAAACGCACAATCAGAATTGATCATAGTACCTAATACAGTTCTGATCAAGCTATTCAAATCCGGTCTAGCTAATTCAATTCACAGATCATATTCTCCCTTCACGCTCTAGCAAATAAATTATAGCCAAAACAAAAGATTTAAAGCATCTATTGTAGTATAGAGCTCAATTGACACGGCATTATCCTCATTTCAAAAAGGACTTTCACTAACTCATTGCCATCGCATAATAAACAACTCAGTTGCCTCAAATTACATAATTAGGAAACAGCCAAGATCCAGAAACCAAATTGAAGCAAATTTACGATACAAGAAAGCGATCGCATTACCTGAGGTAGGGACAGGGAGAGGGATCTGGGCTTGACGGAGCTGAGGTGGAGGCGGATCGGATTCGATCGACTCCATCCTGCGATACGAATCCGACTGTTTGGTGTAGGCGGGTGAATGAAAGAAGAAGAAAAGAGGCGAAAGGTTAAGTTTCATATATTTATTGACAGTTAAATCAGTTGGAACAAATTAAAACAACACAGAACGAAGAGGAAGCAAGATTCAAGAAGCGTAAATCACTGGAAATTAGATTCTTTTATTATTTTATTTTTAATATTTGAGGTAAACGAGTAATTTTGCAGGGAGGTCGATCGATTCGTGGTAATTTATCAATACGACAAGAGGAAAGATACTGATGGTCCACAGGATAGAGATACTACGGGTCCACACAAGCTGGAAGCTAGTAAACTGAATGGGGAATTGTTATTTTTGGACTTCTTTTCTTGATATGGGTAGAGTTCTGACAATGGGTCAGGACGGGTACCTGCGGGTTCAATTCGGGTGGTTTTACTGGTTGGACGGATTCATGAATTGGACGGGATGGATTAGTATGGATTTTGTGGATTAGGAGACAATCCGATGTGTGGTAAACTCGCAAGGGGACAGGCACGTGTTTGATCGGGTCGAGACGGGGCGGAGCGGGTTCTCATCGGATATTTTTTAATTAAAAAAATTGGAAAAAACAGTAAAAATTCCAAAAATTCCAAAAAACAAAAAAAATCGAAAAAATGTATAAACCGCATGGTTTGGCACGTGCTCGCATGGGTTCGCACAGGTTTGGCACGAGTTCGGCACGGGTTCGCACAGGTTCGCACGGGTTGGGGCGGGTTTGGCACGAATTCGCACGGGTTTGTGCGGATTGGCACGGGGTTGGCACGGGTTTGCCACGAGACGGGTCGGATCACGGATTTGACGGGTCACGAATTGAGACGAGTTTTCGGGAAAATGAGGCTTCCCGCCCCCATTGTAGATTCGCGAAATTTTTTTCCTTGAATCGAGACAGATTGGAACTCGAGTCGGTCACAGATCGAACTCTCGGGCAGGTCTACCCATGTGTATTTTTTCACAACTCTAACCATGGGTGAGCGTGTAACTATTGGAGATGATGCACATCCCCTTATTGTAGCCCAAGGAATCCATCTATTCACCATTTTCGGTCACATCCCCATAATATAGCCCAAAATCCCTGCAACTTATTTGTGTAGTCCGAAATGCGATGGACCCAGGGTTCTTAGACCCGTCAATAATTAGTCGTTTAATCATTTTTCGTTTCGTTTCGTGACAAATGAAATGATTATGATAAAAAATTTCTTTCGTTTAAATAACAAAACGGTTAACGAAAATATATTGTTTCGTGATTGTTTGTTTTGTAGTTTCGTTGTGTCTGTGTATTGTTAGAATTATTTTGATTTCGAAAGAAAAAAAAATGATATGCTAAGAGAAGGTGATTAGAGATGAGATGAATGATTGCTCGAATGAGGAGATGAATGATTTGATTCTGGTGTATAATTAGAATCGTTCACCATCAGTTCTTAGTTTGCTTTAGTACGATGAGTGAGGAGATGGATGAAGAGGGAAGATAATGAGTTTGATCATTCTGTTTCGTTCCGATCATTTTGATCGTTTCTTTAATGAAACAAAATTTCTTAATCGTTTATTAAACAAAACGGTTAAACGAAACTATCATCTTTCGTTAGACAGGTCTAAGGGTCCTGCTCCTGATATGCCTCATTGCGTGCCACGTGGAACAATGGTTCTATTAAATTTTCTCGACTTTCTGTGGCGTCTGATGTGTGGTCTCTAATGTTGTAGTTAAAAATCAATAAATCTCTTACCCGTTACAAATTGTGCATAGTTTATAACAATTTTATTTTCATAAAAAGACCCCATAGCTTAAATTGTTGCATAAAATTGATTGTCAAAAGTTGTTCAAATCTTTACAAATATCATATTTCTAATATCTTATATTAGAAATATCATATCTCTATATATCATTGTGCAACATTTTCTGAATGAACAGTGAAATTTTCTTTTTTCCGCGTGCTTTCTTCTTCCGCCACGTGCTGCAGCGATACTTTTCCTTGCTGCTTCTTTCATTGACGTCTGTCCTCTCTACTTTTTTCCTTTTTGCTTGGTTCCTTTAGGAGTGATAAGCTGACTCAGCTCATGTTTCTTACTTTCAATGCACTTTTTTACTCAACTAACTATTAAAATATTGAGTAACATTGATGGCGTTGGCTCATATTTTTATGTATTCGTGAACATCCAGTATTTAATAAAAAAAAAACATCCAGTATTAAAATGCAATATAAAAATGCACCATCAATGTTTCACTCCTAACTATTAAAATATTGAGTAAGAAATATGTTTCCTTCTTTTTTACTCAATGCGCCAAAAACAATGCGCCAAAAAAAATGCACTATTAACCGCCAAACGCTTGCCGCGTGTCTTCTCTAAACCCCTGGAATTTTTTTTTTAAAAAATGACCATATATATTAATTTTTTTTAAATGATCATGTATCTAAATTTTTTGCACAAATGACCATGTAAAATTATTTTTTTAGGAATAACCATCATTTCGAA
Organism: Eleocharis quinqueflora; assembly: GCA_964058865.1. Classification (NCBI taxonomy): domain Eukaryota; kingdom Viridiplantae; phylum Streptophyta; class Magnoliopsida; order Poales; family Cyperaceae; genus Eleocharis; species Eleocharis quinqueflora. Next base: position 47,505 of record CAXKVX010000472.1, on the reverse strand, counting down.
CCCTCCTAGAAAAAACTTGTGCATCTATGTAGTAATCATATTTCGCATGACGCATGGGTTATGTCACATGTCGCATGACGCATGACGCTGCAAGTTGCATGACGTTAGAGGAATGACGCACGATGCATGACGTATGACGCAAGACACATAACACATCATGCATGATGCAAGACGTCAGACGCATGACGCATGACGCATGTCGCATGATGCATGACGCATGACGCATGTTGCATGATGCGTGTTATATGATGCATGACGTAAACACATGATGTTGCAAGTCGCATGACGCTAGAGGAGCAATGCATGACACATGACGCATGACGCATGACGCATGACGAATGACGCATGATGAATGACGCATGACGTTAGCTGCATGACCTCAAGCCGAATGATGCAAGATGCATGACGTCAGACGCATGATGTATGATGCATGCCGCATGACACATGACATATGACGCACGATGCATGATGCATGACGCATGTCGCATGACGCAAGTCACATGACATTAGAGGAATGGCGCATGGCACATGACACATGACGCATTTTGCATAACGCATGGCGAATGACGCACGACGCATGATGCATGATGCGTGACAGTACATTACACATGAAGCATGACGCTGCAAGTCGCAAGACGTTACAGGAATGACACGACGCATGACAATGTCGCATGACGCATGACGCATTACGCATGGCATATGGAGCATGACGCATGATGCATGACGCAAGACGTATGACACATGATTCATGACGCATGCTGCATGACACATGTCGCATGATGCATGTAGTGAAACGAAAGACGCATGACGTATGACGCTTGACATATGACGCATGACGCATGATGCATGATGTGAAACGCAAGACGCATGACGTATGACGCATGACATATGACGCATGACACATTATGTGTGACGTTAAACACAAGACGCATGACGTATGACATATGGCAGATTTTGCATAACGAATAACGCATGACGCATGATGAAAGATGCATGACGCGTGACGCGTGACGCATAATGCATGGCGAATGTTGCATGACGCAGGACGGTACATTACGCATGACGCATGACGATACATTACGCATGACGCATGACGCTGCAAGTCGCAAGACGATAGAGGAATGACACCTGACGCATGACACACGTCACATGATGCTGGCAGAATGACGCATGACGCATGACACATGATGCATATCGCATGACGCATGACGCATGGCATGACGCATGACGCATGACGCATGGCCCATGACGCATGGCCCATGACGCATGATGCATGACTCATGGCGCCTGACACATGAAACATGACGCATGCTGCATGACACATGTCGCATGACACAAGTGCATGACGCATGACGCAAGCCGCATGAGGCAAGACGCATGACATGTGCATCATTATTCTAACGTGATACGACAATAAATCAACAACATGAAGTGAACGCATATCACATGAGACATGACGTATAACACATGGCGCATGACGCATGACACATGACTCTGCAAGTCACAAGACGTTAAAGGAATGACGGATGATGCATGACGCAAGACACATGACTCACAACACAAGTCGCAAGACACATGACGCATGATGCATGATGCATGACGCATGACTCACAACGCACGACGCATGTCGCATGTCGCATGTCGCATGTCGCATGTCGCATGTCGCATGTCGCATGACACATAACGCATGACACATGACGACATGACGCATGACGCATGCCGCAAGACACAAGACGAATGACACTTAACGCATTGCACATGAGGCATAAAACATGGCACATGACGCATGATACATGACGCATGACGCATGACACATAATCTATGATGCACGACGTGAGACGTATGACGTATAACACAAACTGCATGTCGCATGACCCATGGCGATTGACGCATACCACATGAATGAAGAGTGTTTTAGTTTTTAAGATACTCAGGTCTCATCGACTGTCACCATTCATAGCTTTTCAGCTTTTTTCTGCCATTTTTTGGTTTTTTATATTAATTAAACGATTTATTATAATTTATTATTGTAATACGGAAGTTCAAAATTTAACTTTTTTGCGCGGAGCGTGAACACGTATATCTAGTTTACATCATATTTGTACAATGTTTGTACAATCTCCTCGAACAAAACGAGTCTAGAATTGAAAAGATTTACTATTTGTATTCGAATTATTTTTAATTTTTTTTCGTTAGACTCTTTAAGTGTAACAAACTAATATATGTTCAGTTGACATTATCTTTTTATAGTATGGAAAAAAAATGCTTTACTTTCTCATTTGATTTGAATTGAATACAATTATTGCAGTAAAATATCATGAATTATTATATATTGTGTCTAAAATCTAAATTTACTTATTGTCGTCTTATAAAATTTCTTTAAAATTTTAAGTTGTGCTTTATATTTTCGTAAGTTTTAGATGAATAGTTTGTTATTTAAATAAACCAATCGCGCTGACCACTGAGATGCAAATTAATTTTCTTTCATATGCTTGTAATTTAATAGTTTATTATCTAGAGCAATCCTGCGTACTGCAGATTATATGTATATATTTTTTAGTATTTCATTATAAAATATATTGTTTTTATAATTTGACTGATTATGAATGTTATTAATTTGTTCATGTTTTGTGCGAATATTTTATTTGTATACTTTTTAAAAAAAATCTTCGGTATTAATTTGAGGTGTATAAATAATAATGACTCCAAAATTTTAATTAAATGTACAAAATCAAAGACATGTATCGAACAAAAATGTTTTAAATATGTTACAAACTTTATGAATGATTTTATCACTTCCGGTTAATTTACAAATTTACTAACATAGTACAAGGATTTCTTCAATTCTTTTTAAATTTAGAGAAATTATTTCAGTATCCACGCTCGTGTATCTCTTACAAGTATCTCGCATAAGACAATACAGTTCCATTTTTTAATTTCAAATCTCCGCTCCCGTCTCTCACTCTCCTTTCTCTTTTGTTTTATTCTTAGTTGTCTTATTCTTTCTTTGAACTTATTTCTTTCTCTTTCAACTGCATATTTCTTCTTCCTTTTTTTTTCTTTTATCAATAAAAACATTAAGATATATCGCTGGATTAATGCTTTACATCGATGAGTTGGTAAAAACATCGATGAAATGATGTTATCGATGAATGTCATATTTGCATCGATGAATCGATGAAAACATTAAAAAACATTGATGAGTTTGTGAAAAAAAAATCAATGAATCGATGAAATGTTGCTTTGCATCGATGACCGACAGGTTTGCATCGATGAAAATCATCAATGATTGGGGTGGAAAACATTGATGAATTGATGAAACATTGAAAAACATCGATGAGTGGGTGAAAAACATCGCTAGTATTATCACTTGAGAGATTAGTATGACCATCAGAAGAGTTAGTATGACCACCTGATATGTTAGTGTGACCATCAGAGGTGTTTCAAATGGAAGCAGATAAGGCTGCTGGTCCAGATGGATTTCCAATCTTGTTTTATCAGCAATTTTGGGATTTAATAAAATATGATTTGGTTAATATGTTTGAAGATTTTTATAATAACAAATTAGATATATGTAAGTTAAATAGAGCATTGATATGTCTTGCTCCTAAGGTATCAAGTCCCAATACCCTTAAAGATTTCAGACCAATTAGCCTACTGAATTGTAGTTTTAAGATTTTTACAAAAATTTCAGCCAATAGACTTTATCCAATTATTAATAGAATTATTAGTCCTAATCAAAATGCCTACTTAAAGGGTAGAGAAATCATTGAAGGGGTGGTGGCTGCCCATGAAATATTACACTATACTAAGAAGAATAAGGAAAAAGGAATAGTAATTAAGTTAGATTTTGCTAAAGCATTTGATAACATAAGTTGGGATTACATTCTCAAAACAATGCAGCAAAGGGGCTTTGACCCTGTGTGGATTAACTGAATAGCTCAAATTATCAGAAATGGTAGGAGTGTTGTTTTATTGAATGGGGAGATAGGACCATACTTTGAATGCCAGAAAGGTTTAAGGCAAGGGGACCTTATTTCCCCTTATTTGTTTATATTGGTTTCAGAAGGATTGAATAAGCTTTTGCAAATTAGTGCAGAAAAAAATACATAGAGGGATTAGGTCCTATTTTAGAAAATAACAAAAGAATTACTCATCTACAATATGCAGATGATGTTTTAATCTTCTTACAAGCTGATTTTAAAATGTTGGAGCATGTTAAATGGTTACTCAAAATATTTGAAGAGCTGTCTGGATTAAAAATCAACTTTGATAAGTCAGCCATAATCTCAGTCAATGTTGAGCAGTTTATAACTCAATATATGGCCACATTATTTGGATGTGGGGTTAATAAATTCCATTTTAAATATTTAGGCTTGCACCTACATTGGAAAATACCAGGTAGGAAAGAATGGCAATGTCTAATAAAAAAAATACAAAATAAATTACCTCTCTGGCAAGGAAAATTATTGTCCATGGGAGGAAGATTAATAATGATCAATGCTGTGCTTTCAGCTATTCCAATTTACTATATTTCCATCTATAAAATACCTAAATGGGTGATAGATAAAATTGATAAGATTAGAAGAAACTTTTTGTGGGCAGGAGTATATTCAACAAAAAGGAAATATCATTTAGTTTCTTGGGGAAGAATATGTAAAGATAGAGAATCTTGTGGTTAGGGTATTAAAAATCTTCAACAAATGAACTTCGCCTTAATATGCAAATGGGGTTGAAAGTTTATATATTCAGAACATAAAGCTTTGTGGAAGGAAATAGTGCTTAGGAAATATGGAATATTTTCTTTAAATATAAGTAAGAAACAATATTCCCATTTCTGGCAAGATGTATCATCCTTGTATAAGTTTATACAATTGAGTGCCAATAGGATTTTAGAAAATAGAGCTCAGATCAATTTTTGGCATGATAGTTGGAATGATAATTGTGCATTTAGTGTACAATACCCTGAGGTATATGAGAAAGTGAAAAAAAAAATTTGACAGTAGAGCAGGTGATTAACAAGGGTAATATTCAGTTGCATCTAACTAGAGGAGTAAGCACAATAATGAGAAGGGAGAAAAACATATTATTGTCTAACTTAAAAAATGTTCAATTAACCAATAAGAAAGATTCTACATTTTGGCAATGGAGTAATAATGGAATGTATACAGTAGAGTCTATGTATAAGTTTTTGAATAACAGTGGCATTCAATTTAAAATTCAAAAATCTATATGGAGTTTAAAATGTCCATTGAAGTGTAAATTATTTTTATGGTTGGTATTAAATAACAAAGTGTTAACAAAGGATAATCTCAGCAAGAGGGGCTGGCAAGGTGTACATACTTGTGCATTTTGTAATCAAGATGAAAGTGTTGATCATCTGTTTGTGCAGTGTGTAAATAGTTATAGATTCTGGACCATATTGCAAAATATACATAGGGAGGTAAATTTGAACTTATCTTCTATGCAGAATTTATGGTCTAGTATAGCGCATTTTAAAACACAAGAATGGCAATACTGGAGCAATTTGATAGCTGCTTTTGTGTGGGTAATATGGATTGAAAGGAATGCTAGAGTTTTTCTAGTACTGAGAAATCGAGTTCAGTATTATATAACAATGCTATATTTAACTTTCATTTTTGGGTAGGTATTACTACCCTTATAGCATCTCAGTTTGCAGCAAGATTGCAGAATCTGGAAGTTGAAGCTACTCATTCTGGACCAAATGGGGTGTCAGATGATTCCATAGAGGAAGTAGATATGATGCATTGAAGTAACAAGAAAGAACATTGTCAAAAGTTGGAAGTTTTAATAATAGTAACATAGATTGTTGTGGTACCAGTGAAGTAGTATAGGTACTGCAGATATATGTCTTGCTGTGATCAAGACAGCAAGGTTTTGGTGATGCAATTGTATAGCTTTTGTTCTTAGATTTCTTTTTTGCTATGAGAGTATATAACTAATATACTCATCTTGTAATAACGGTTGGACTTTGTACTGCTTTCGGAAAGTAATGAAAGCCGGCTGCCCATCTTGGATTATGCTTTTATCCAAAAAAAAAAGTATGACTATCTGAGATGTTAGTATCACCATCATGGTTAGTATGATCATCATATGAGTTAGTATAACCACCTGAGATGTTAGTATGACTATCAGAAGAGTTAATATGACCATATCCTTAGTTAGTATTAGTAGATTCTTATATAGTGCAGATTAGACTTGAAACAGTGAAAATCATCGAAGAATCGATGAAAACATTAAAAAACATCACTGAATCGATGTTTTGCATCGATGAGTTGGTGAAAAACATCGATAAATTGATGAAATGCTGGTTTGCATCGATGAATCAATGAAAATCATCAATGGATGACAGGTTTGCATCGATGAATCGATGAACATATTTAAAAACATCGAGGAGTTGGTGAAAAATATCGATGAATCGATCAAATGTTGCTTTGCTTCACCATTTTTTGCTCAAATTTTCTGAACTTTTTCCAGCACATATATATATATATAGTATGAACACTTATTTTATTTAGTATGAACACATGTTTTATTTAGTCTCAACACTCCTTTTATTTAGTCCTTGCCTCATTTTTGAAATGTCGATGAAATGCTGCTTTGCATCGATGAATCAATGAAAACATCATCGATGAGTTGGTGAAAAACATCGATGAATCGATGAAATATTGTTTTGCATCGATGAACGACAGGTTTGCATCAATGAATAGATGAAAATCGTTGATGAATCGATGAAAAAAATTTAAAAACATCGAGGAGTTGGTGAAAAATATCGATGAATCGATCAAATGTTGCTTTGCTTCACCTTTTTTGCTCAAATTCTAAACTTTTTCCAGCACATATATATAGTATGAACACATATTTTATTTAGTATGAACACATGTTTTATTTAGTCTGAACACATCTTTTATTTAGTCCTTGCCTCATTTCTGATATGTCGATGAATCGATGAAAATCATCGATGAATGTCAGGTTTGCATCGATGAATCAATGAAAACATTGAAAAACATCGATGAAAGATTGCTTTGCATCGATGAATCGAGGAAAATCATCGATGAACGACATGCTTGCATCGATGAATCGATTAAAATCGTCGATGAATCGATGAAAACATTTAAAAACATCGCGGAGTTGGTGAAAAACATCGATGAATCGATGAAATGCTGCTTTGCTTCAACTTTTTTAGCTCAAATTTTTGAATTTTTCCGACACATATATATAGTCTTAACACCTATTTCATTTAGTATGAACACATATTTTATTTAGTCTAAACACCTCTTTTATTTAGTATGTGCCTCATTTCTATGCAAAACAGACTTGAAACAACTAGTATGTACATATGTTTTATTTAGCATTAACACATATCTTACTTAGTATGAACACATTTTATTTATTATGCACATCATTTCAATACAAAACAGACCTGAAACTGTTCTTACTTAGTATGAACACATATCTTACTTAGTATGAACACCTTAAATGTTAATATGAACATCCTGAATGTTAGTATGAACATCCTGAATAGTAGTATTAACACTCTGAATGTCAGTGTTAACACCTGCAGGAACGGAATCAGTGGGGAGGCCAGGATGGCCCCGGCCCCCTCTTTGGTCCAGAAAGGTTGCACCAATTAGTACTGATTTTTTTTTTTAGGGAAAATTAGTATGGAGTTGCAAGAAGAAAGGTTGGACATATTTATTTTAATTGCAGGGATCATTTTAGTATAACGAATAAAGTATACTTTGGTATTTGGTAGTATGAATTAATCCAACTTTTCAGGGATTTATACTTCTCTCTGTCAGTGAGATCTCTGAGATAGCCATTTCATTTAGCTATCAATAATTCAATAATAGGCCATGATCACTTTCTTGACTTAGTAATCAGTAATCACCTAATTTTTCAATATTCAATAACAGCCATTTTGATCTTGATTCTTGACTAATTGTTGCAATTTCAAATTTTTATTTAAAAGTTCATTCAACCTTTCACCTTTTTGTACTTCAATGTTGGATAGCGATATATTGAAATTTGGCGATCTTGACGATATCTTTTTCAAATTAATTTAATTAAAACTTTAAGAATAAAAAAGTTTAAAAAAGTTTATGTACATATTATTCAACATTGTAAATTAATGTTATATTGAATTCATGCAACGTTAATGTCATCTGATATTCTATCGTAGCCTATTAAATATAAATCTTTGAAAATTACAAGTATATTAGTAAATGTCAAAACTTTCATTAAATGACATCATTTTCTATGTGCATGATATACATATAGCATAATATGCATTTGAAACACTGGATTTTAAATTCAGAAGTTTTTTTTATTCATTGTCCGTAAATTTACAATATACACTAAAAATAAATCAGAAAAAAAATTTGAAAAACTTCAAAAAATAATCTTGCTGGAACTTGAACCCCAGACCTTTCCATAAATATCTTGTATTTTAGCACTACAGTAGATATAGCTCGACAAAAGTTATTTGTTATCCTTTTCAAAATTATCAAATTAACTCATCGCTAATGAATCCCTATTCCCTACCTCTCAAACAAAAATCATGCTTTCATATTGACATTCTTATAATGAGAAATATGAGCTCTGTTATATGTTTGTACGGAAAACATTAAAAAAGTATTATATGTGTATGGAAATTTACAAAAAGAAATTGTTTTAATGTTTAATCAAGGTGAAGAAACTATTGCTTTTTCTTAAAAACTTATGGAATGTCATAAATTAGATATCTTTCAATTTGATTTGTTAAGGTAAAATATACTAACTTCTACTTTGTAAAATTTTAAATATTTTTTCTAATGTATTTTAGATGATATTAGCAGATATACCGAATTGTTGTAATAGAATTGCCTGATTATAAAATGAACAATTACCTCTGATTTTTCTAATTAACGTGAATTTTTTTAATTTTCAATAAAATTATACAAAATTTGATGCAATCCACTACATTTATTCTACGCTGTTTTTTAATTTGTAACCTGGTAGCAGATACAAATCACAACTAAAATAAAAAGAACAAGAAATTTTTTTTTCGAATCTTTCCCTACCTTACGAAAGACAACTTCACAAATCAATAAAATTTCAGTAGTTTTTATTAAAACGTGAAAATAAATTATACTGCACACCCCCTATTTTTTCCTCAAAAAATTATACTAAACAGAATTCACCATACAGAGTAATAGACCCATATTCATGCAAGTAAAGTTAAAATTTAATTATATATATATATATATATATATATGCACATCAAAATTTAAGGCAAAAGTTTAGTTACATCATATGATCTAGATGTTTCATAAGTACTTCAATCAATCGGTATCATTTGATTAAAACGTATGATGCAAATTTTAATGTATTTGAATGACACGAATTAATTGAAGTACTTAAAATATATTAAAATTTCTGCCAAAATTTAATTAGCGTGTATATATATCTACCTTCATTTATTTGATTATTTATCACCACCAACCGTTTGCAACTTGTAAGCACTTCTCTTTGATCCACTTGAAGCTGCCTTTGACGGAACCCTTAACTTTTCCATGGTATCCGATGGCCTTGTAGCTTCCGACACGCCGCTTTCTCTGGAAATCGGGGTCGGTGAACACCTCCTTCAGTGAATTGCCCCTCTTCTGTTGCGCACCCTTCTCTTTTGACATAGCTGAGACATTTTGATTAGGCGACCATTCGCATGAGAGAGACGTGCAGCGGTTGTACGTCTCGATTTGTGTACGGTTGCCGGCATGTGACTTGGACCGGTGCTCCATCGAGGAAGATGGGAAGGGGTGAGGTTGTTTTTCCTTTTTCTTTCTTTTTTTTTTGGGGGGGGGGGGGGGGTCAAGAGAGAAGGACGAGAGGGGGTTTTAATTCCTTCTTGCTTGAATGTGTTCTGTTTTGTGAAATCAAATTTGCTGCTCGTATAATTTCTTTTCTTTCTTGCTTGTTTCGATCTGGATCGTTTAAAACACATCTAACGGTCAAAGCATTGTCCTTTAAATCAAATTACAGCCATTCGTGACGATCGATTGATCCGTAACGGTCGGATCGAGCCAAGCACGACCCTGCTCGTCTCAAATACGAGCAGCAGATTCGGATCCCTGTTTTGTAGCTTTGTTGTGAGGGAAAAGGGAACAAAATTTTATTGATGGAAATTGGCGTTTGAATTGACCAATATAGCATGGTTATTTTGCACATAGATATGCGGAAAATTAAAATTTAGATAACAAAGAAATAAAACCATAATTTAATTTTATTAAGGACCAACTCAGAAGTACATGCCACAGTCAATTTAATTCATAATTTATTTATTTATTAAGCACAGAAGCACTTGTTCCCGATTCACTCTATTTAGTTGGAAAATTTTCTTTTTTTTTAAATAGAGATTCAAATGAATCACTCAAATTTAAATACTTATTAAAAAATTATTTTGATTTCATATTTGCGACTTTCCTTAAGTAAGGCATTGAATTTGTCACTAGACCAAATTATTTATTTTTTTCTTATAACATTATTTTTTTTATTAAAAAAACTTGCAAATCTCAATTATTTAAGGAGAAAGAATTCAATGGCACCAGTTTTTTTTGTCGCCAATGCCAACAACTCAATTTTCTATTTATATTTCAAAATTAGAAGTTCAAATGAAAAATCAATTGATATTATTTATTTCAATGAGAGATTCAATTTCATGCAATTTTATATATTTTTTAATTTATTTGATGCATGATCGAGTGATAAGTGGTGTATATTTGAAGACAGAATAAAAGTGGGAGGGTTCAAATACCTTCATTTTTTTTGTCTTCATCATGTCTTCAAATCTACATCATTCATCAAGCAATTTTTTTTTGCGTATCCAATATATACCATTTATTATTTTTTGATAAGTGGTGTATATTTGAAGACACAATAAAAATATACAAAAATAGAGACATTTGAACTCTCCTCCTAATTTAAACTTTCAATCAAGTCAATTTTTTCACGGCAGCCCTAACAATGAAGGAACCAAATCTGCTGCTTGTTAAAACTCTGCTTGTTTCCTGCTTGTTTCGATCTGGATCGTTCAAAACTCATCTAACGGTCAAAGCATCTATCCTCTGAATCAAATCACAGCCGTTCGTGATGATCGAGCGGTCGGATTGAGACAAGCAAGGTGCTGCTTGCCTCAAAAACAAGCAGCAGATTCGGATCCAACGATGAAACAAAGAGGCGCTTTTAATTTCTTCTAGTTTCTTGTGTGTGTGTTCTCTTTTGTAGCTTTGGTGTGAGGGAAATGAGAAAAGCAAAATTAATGTGAGCAAGGAGTCTAACTAACGAATTAACTCTTGGTTTTAATTAACCAATATCGCTTGGTTATATAGATCTCAACTAAATAAGAAATAAAATTACATCTTTATAAAGGAATAAATTAGAAATACACGCCGCATCAAAATTTACAAAATTATATTTATTTATTTATTTTCTTTCTTTAAGAATTATATGAAATTTAAAGGCCTTCAGCATAACTCCAATATGGACATTGAGATAAAAAGCATGCAACTTCTCCCCAGAAAAATAACAACTCCTAGAAACCAAAATAAACATCAGAAAATTAAGTTTGAAAATACAAGAATTTAGAAAATTTCAATTAATACAAGAAAATATTGTAATTTGCCACTAGATTAAAGGCTGAAAAGGTACAATAAAATATTTAGTAATGAATAAACTATCTTTAATGCATAATCCTAGAAACAGTACTATTTTCCCTTTTTTTAAATATAAATGATGGTATTTGTCACTCTAATTTAAATTTGAACTAAAATCATGTATTATTTTCATCAGATTTCAAACTCGCGTCTCCTGCAGAGTCTTGTTCATATTTATTTTTTATTTAGATAAATATGGATGCTAAATATTTTCAACTTCAAATGCAATAATTAAGTTAGGCACTTTTCATTAAGAAGAACTGTGAGATTTCTTTTAGTACAATATAATATGAGCAATTTTCTTTTAGTAAAATAATTAAGTTTATTGACGATATTTCTTTTAATTAAGTTGGGCTGTTTTTTTAAAAAATGTCTTTTTTGCTGCAACGCCAAAAAATATTTAAAAAATAGCAAGAAAGCTCTAAAAATAAAAATAAAAAATTTATTTTCTATAATATTTTGATATGAAAAATTTATTGAGCAACTTAAATATCGATTTATTGAGCTAATTATATATGCATAGAACAAAAGAGATTTTCTATGCATATTATAATAATCTTGCTCATATCATATATAAGTTCAAGAAATCCTTAAATTGTATCTCTTCCTCTGCTTTATCTTTATTGTCATGTACAAGTAACATTAAATTTATATAGAGGTTCTATTTGACAAAAGGGAATTTTATAACGTTGGATAAATAAAAACATTATTGCGTAAATTCCCTTTTCTATTTTCTTTGGCAATAAAAATGAATTGGAAAAAAGCTGGGAAAAAATGTTGAGTGACAATATCAATCACTTGCTCCTGTTTCACTTCATTTACTTCAAAGAAAGTTATTTATACTAGATAATAAAATTTACATTTGAATTAAAGAACAAGTATCTCTCAAATTATATATTTATATAGATTAAGTGTCATGAAAATTTTCTATCAAAAAAATGTCATGGATACTAGCTCAGGTGCCGCAAAACCTTTGATTTTTAGATGATGTAGCTGAGTAGGTAAAGCATTATGGAGAATAGATCAAGGGATAATTAAGCTTTGGATTTAGGAAAGGTATGAGGGTAGATTTGTAATTTACTTTATCTGTACCACTTTGGCAGTCTATGTCAAGTTCTAAAAAAAAAAAAAAAAAAAACTTGTCTAGAAATTTCAATTTTGGTAACCTGAAAAGGTCATATTTTTAATATTAAATTGGATTATTTTTAAAAATATTTAAAATATAGCTAGAAAACTCTAAAAATCACCAAATTTGATTTTCTACAAAATTTTGATATGAAGAATTTATTGAGCAACTTAAATTTAAATTTTGACCATAAAAAGTTGGCTAATGTGAAACTTTTACACTTCGGCCGAAGTGCAAACGTTTTCACATTAGCCATACTCTCTCTCTCTATCTATCTATCTATATATATATATATGAGTTGTGCTAAAATACTTTATAAAGCACCAATATGCATATATTTTAGGCTCATATCTCGAGATATAAAGTGCAACAACCGATCAAGACCGTTGAAAATGTTCTCCATACTAACAAAAATTTGGAGACCAAATTTTACATTTTTTGGAAAAATTTTACTATTTTATCGGGTAGGTGAAAATTTCATTAATCTAACGATTTACAGACCTTCAATTTAACCAATTTTGCACCCATCCGATAAAATAGTAAAAAAAATTAAAAAAATGTAAAATTTGGTCTTCAAATTTTTGTTAGTATGGAGAACATTTTCAACGGTCATGATCGATTGTTTGCACTTTATATCTCGAGATACGAGCCTAAAGTATATGCATGTTGGTGCTTTATAAAGTATTTTAGCACAACTCATATATATATATATGGAGTCTTGCTAGTGTGCTTTCATAAGCATTTCGGATGAAACACTTACGGATCAAATTTTAAAATGTAGCATTCGAAATGTCGATTTAAATAGTTCAATAATTTATTTATATCACAATCTTGTAGAATACTAATTTTTCATTTTTATAATTTTTTAACTATGTCTAATAATTTTTTAAATTTGACCAAAATAATAAAAAAAACCTTGATTTCTATGTCAAATAGGATCATCTTTCAAATATCATTAGGCATAATTAAAAAAAATTCTAAAATGGAAAAAATAGTATTTCACAATATATACTTGCAATAATGTAAACCTCTACTAATTACTATTTTAAAAAATGTCTAATTTCCTTCATCGTATCAAGCAAACCAAAATTAATCAAACGAGCTATATCGATGCCTCGTAACCATTTTTTTTTTGGAATAAAAGATAGAATCAAGTCACTCAAATTTCATATATGTGACGATCATATAAATGTGATCTATTGAATTTCATGAAGAAAAAATAAGAAACAAATATACGAAACAAAAATACGAAACAACAAAAAAACACGAAACAAGAAGAATTAATAATGAGTTACAAGCAACAACACGAAACAAAACCTAAAATTTGAGAAGACGATATATCTCAATCATCACCGAACTCTCAAAATATACTCTGTCTGTTATGACATACATCAATCAACAAAAAAAGCATGAAACAAATATACCACGTAGTTTTAAATTAAGACCGAATAAAACTTCCATTAAAAAAAGACTAAATTACTTATTTGAACTGTTTTTAGCCATTTTTACACGAGAATTGCATTGCTGACAAATTGAAAAATAATTTGAGATAACGTTTAGATTTTTAATTATTGCGATGCATTTATTACTAGGTCTGAAACCGAATCGCATAGCTAACTTGGCTACCCTTGTAAGAAGGAAAGTAGTTTAGATAGGTTGAATAATGCAATGAATGGAGATAATTCAACGGATCAATTTCAGTCAAGAGACAACTATCTATCCCGGACCCACCTGTTTAAATTTTTCTTTAAAATAAATGGGAGGAAATTGAATTAAATCTTAATAAAATTTGTAAAATTTAGACAGTATTTCACGTATATTTTTAAAAAGATTTAAGATTACGTAATTTTCTCTTCAAAATTGGATATTACATATTTTTATTTCAAAATTAAAAAATTCACAATTTTATCCTTTTTATATTAAAATTCATTTTAAATGTATAAAATATCTATTTTATCCTTCGTTAAAAGCATTAAAAATGTAACTCGTTTAATAAATAATATCAGTATATTTGATCTGCATCTGATGGCAAATTAGTCACTTCGTAATCTTAATGTATATCCGGTGACATTAACATATCTCTTACCCTTAATTACAAGTGTAAATAAATATTACAGGTTTAGTAAAATAGTAAAAAAGTAAAGAAATGTAATATTTGGTCTCCAAATAAATGTTAGCATGAACAATATTTTCAACGATTCAAATTGTTCATTTATATTTGCTATGATTGAGCAGTTGAAAATTAGATGACTACGGATCTCTTCTCTCTTTATATATATAGAATTAGGCTATGGTACTTACATAAGCATGAAGCTCTACTATACTTACGACTATATCTCGGATTTCAAAATGCAAATGAATGATCCAAACCGTTGAAAATGTTGTTCATACTAAAATCTACTTGGAAACCAAAATTTTCATTTTTTTGGAATTTTTTGACGATTTTATCAGATGAGTAGAAAATTGAGTAATACCAGTATGATATTTGATCGATTTTCGAGAGTAAACTGTTCATTTATCTACTTTTGATACGTGCACAACAATATACCTATATGTCACCAGATCGTCAGGAGTACAAAATGACTAATTTATCCACAAAAACCGATCAAATATAAGACCTATGTTTTTATTTGTCCATAGTTATTTTAATGTTTTTAGTGAAGGATAAAATAAATATTTTACACATTTAAACAAGTTCTAATATAAAAAATAATAAAATAAATAAATTTGAAAGTTTTTGAAATTTGAAAGAAATATTCAGATTCAGATGGAAAAATATCTAATTTTGAGGAAAAAATCTATTGGAGGAATATTCTGATCGTGGGCTCCACCCAAATATTGTGTGGTCAACAGAAGCGTTACAAAAAAATTCAGTCGCCGCTTGTTGGCGACAATGGCGATTGGCGAGGAATAGTTCGGTTTCGGGTTCAATAGGGATATTAAATCATCATCCATTAAGCTAAACAAAGCCCCATTAACCCCATTAACCCGATGACACCGACTCCGTTACTAGATCGGCACTAAGTTCAGTTTGTGTGCTTGCGGTTGCGTCTTGCGAGTGAGAGAAATAACTTAAATAACGGGTTCTATTTTTTACGATCTTACAACAAATATCCATTAAGGAAATGGTTTGTTACAGTCGAACCCCTCTCAACTAAAACCCGTTAAAGAGTACATATAAACCATTGACACCTTTTCCTTTCCCAATTCGTCGTATCCAAAATAAACTCAATCAAAAAGGTAATGTTTTTCTTCCATAATCATCGCAAATATTTCAATATATTCTGATTAAATGTTGATTATTCTTTTGCGCTCTCGTTGGGGATTTCCAGAGCATCAGACTGTCAGTGGAAAATCATAGATCAGCATTTTCAATTTCTCCTTCTCTTTCTTCTCTAGTACACCTAGGAATTTCTTTGGGGTTCTGATGTTATTTCAATGTTTCCATCTCAGATTTTTGTTTTCTGTATTTTGATTCTAGATTTGAAAAAAAAAAAATATATAATAGTGTGAAACGCACGATTGAAAATGCTTTCAAATTTTGCTTAGACAGATCTCAACTCCCACCTCATTAGATTTGCAAATTTTTTCTGTTTTCAGAGGAAGAAAAGAGAGAAGTGCAGACTGCAGAGAAAAAACAAAAATGGCAAACTTGCTTGATAAAGCCAAGGTTCAGTTGTCAAACATCCCGGGTCAATTCTCCTCCATCCAAGGGACAGCTACTGATACTCTTCTTGCTGCTAAAAGCGGTTAGTTCCATTTTTATATCTAAATCCTCATGGTAATAGAGATTATATGATGACGACGATGATGGTGGTGGTGATAGCATTCATAACTTGTATTATACCAGTCAAATGGGTATTAGCATGTACCAGTTGCATTTGATGCTTGTAGTATGTGAATAAGAATTTTGGTTTCCCCTCAAAAATGTCTATGCATAATTGTTTCGAAAATGCTTTTTCCAAAAAAGAAATTGGCAATTCCAGTATGAAAAATGTTTCCTGGATACCTTCATTGATAACTCATTGTTGTGCGAGAGATCGGAAGGGATCTGTATATCAACTCCCTTCCAGTATTATCGAAGTAATGCAAATGGAAGTGTTCATAAATGTGAAAGATTTAATTTAATTTTATAACTGAGGTTACATTCTTTTATTTAATTCATAACTTTTATGTAAATCATCATAATACTGGTGATAATGATGATGATAGTGTTATGTCTTGTATAATACCAGTCGAATAGGTATAAGCATGCCAGATGCATCTGGTATCAAAATAACTGAACCCATTTAAAAATCACCAGTTCTCTTTTAATTGCGATGGTCAATATTTAAACATGAAAATTTCAGTGCTCACTTGAAATATGGAAATGAATTGTAGGTGTGCAAGAGACTACCGGAAAGATACAGGGACAATTCAATGATCTGCTCAACACAGCTGGCAGCACTACAAGGGACATCAAAGGTCAGTTTTCGTAAAAATTCCTATCGTAACGAGACATTTATTTCCATTTTTCTTTTCTTTTTTCTAGTTTAATTTTGTTGCATTCCAAATAAGGATTTGGGCTTCCCTTCAAAAATGTCTTTGCATAAAGTTGTTCTGAAAATCCTTTTTCAATGAAATTGGCAATTCCTGTTATGTTGAAACTTGAAACCATGGATACAAGGTCTGAAATGAAAGTGTTCTTTTTATTGGAATAAATGTAACGAGCATTTCTCACCAGTTGATATTTATATGACAGAAAGCAACATTCCTAAATGTTCTTCAACTAATTTACTTCTTTTAACTTTTCAAATATTTGATTTACTTGATAAACAACAATAGAGGTTATATTTTAATTTTTATTAAATAAATCATCAACATGGTTCTTGTTGAATCTCTCTTTAAAATGATCTCAATTTTTTTGTAAATTATAGATCAAGCAGAGGCATCAGCTTCTTCAACCGCCGAGACAGCAAAGACAGAAGCGAATAACATCGCGGCATTTTTTGCTGGAATTCTTGAGAAATGCTGTGCCCCATTTAGCAAAAAGAAGGATTGAGGACAATCTACTGATTCTGCTATTTTTAGGCGCCTTTTCTCTGTATTATCTGAGTTGAATATGGTGTTTGTGCAGCACACCACATGTTTTATTATTACTTCGTGAGATTTTTATTTCAGATATCCTGTTACTCGCATGTATCTCGGAATTATTTTTTACAAGCGTGATTCTTTAATCTTTACAAAGGCTTGATGTTCATATTTGAAATGTTGCTTATGATTTCATTACCTTTCATTTATCTAGAGAGATGTCTATTATATATATATATATATATATAGTGAGAGAAATGATATGATGCATTAGAAAGTCAAGATTAGATTTGACATTTCCAACCCACCTTATAAAAACACTTCCATTGCATCAGCAAAACTCTAGCCGCAATACAAACTTCATGCCTTTATTTTTTCTCATTTTTGTACTGTGAAGCCAAAAATTATTTCAACAAATTGAAGAATAAAGTAGAGATTTAAGATCAAATTAAAGATCATCATTTGCAGTTGCACTGAAGTATTTATTTACATTTTTACTTTTATGAATGAATATAAATTTTTTATTTTATTTAAAGGAAATTCTTACATTTGATCGTCTTACAAAATCTTGAAAAAAAATTATCATTATTAATATATATTACAGAGGTCAAATAATTAAGGGGGCATAAGAAGCAGATTATAGTTCACTAGCAAAATGCTCAATTTCTATCACTGAACATAGTCGATTTGAAGAGTTGAAATTTGAAATATATAACGGTTTTGAACTAGATCGAAGTGCATATACTTTGAATATCAGGGTTTGAACCATGATTACAAGTTCAAGTGGACAAATATATTTTACCTTGATCCCAGTTAATGGTGAAAATGTGTGAAAATGCCTTTTAATAATGCTGCAATTTGTTACAATTATCGTTATTTGGAACTGGTAGTTGAGGAGATACTCATTTCATATGTTTTTGTCCCAATTTGAATAACGAAACTCGTGATTTTCAAATCGATGAAACCTTTGAAGCAATAGAGAATGAATTTGATACAAATAAGAAAAATGAATAAGAAGTAGAAGGAAATGAGTTTAATGAGATTGAAGATATTGATGTTAGGGACAATGTTGAAAGTGGAGGGATGATGAAACCGAAGGTGAGGACATATAAATCAGGTGGAGAGATACCATTTCATTTGTAAATCGGAGGGATAAACACCTGGTTGAATAGTTTTGTGATGTGTCTGATATGATAGACTTTGATGAAGCGTTTTTTGATATTTCGAAAAGGTTTGAGGAGCCATTAGCAGAGGGTCGAACATTTGCAACAAAGGAACATTTGAAAACAACCATACATGACTTTCGCATCAAAAGTGATTTTGAAATTGAAGTTGCTAATAGTAGCAAATTCAAACTAGTTGTTAGGTGTAAGTACAACAATTATTATTGGAGATTGTATGCGAAACATAGTAAACAAGAATCAGCTTGGAAGATATCAACTAATCCGGTACAACACTCGTGTCATGCATCAGCCACAAGATCCGATCACATACAACTCACATCTAGAATGATTGCTGGAGTTATATAAAGTGCTCTTAAGAAGAATTTGAAACTTAAATTAAGCATGATTTCAGAGTTGGTAAGAACTGCATATTCTATTGTGCAACATACATACAATAAATTATGGTGGGGAAAAGAGTTGGCAATTGCATAAATGTTTGATAGTTGGGAAAAAGCTTATGACAGGTTACCACCTTTGTTTAACGCAAGCAAGCAGCAAATCCGGGAACAAAAGTTACATTAGAGTCTTATTCATCTACGCAGTATGGAGTTTAGCTTTTCAGACGGGTTGCATGGGCATTTGGTCCATGCATTCAAGGTTGAAGGTATTTCAGGTCAGTGATCAATGTGAATGTTTGATTCATGTCGGGAAGATACAGTGATAAGTTTTTTGCAGCATGTGCATATGATGCTAAGAATCAATTGTTTTCTCTTGCATTTGGAATCGCTGAGAAAGAAAATAATGATAACTGGGGATGGTTCATGCGATGGCTACGAAACGAAGTGGTTGGTCCTGGTCGTATATGTGTTATTTCCGATCAGCATGCTTCTATTGGAAATGTATTTATACAACCTCATCTTGGATGGTGTGAACAAAGAGGTGAAGATGTACATTGGCTTTGTGCCCAACATGTAGTGCAATTTTTCTTTTAAAAAAAATGTAAGAGCGATGAGTTGGTAACAATAAAATTGACTGTTAGGAGAAAGAAGTTTTGGAGATTTGAAGAAGGGATGGAGAACATTAAGAATTAGCACACAATTGCATACGAGTATTTGATAAAATCTGGTAAGAAGATCTGAACTGACACTGAAGACCTCGAATACCACAAAAATAGGCTCAATATTACGATGGAGGTTGCAATAGGTGGAGTATTATGACTTCAAATGGATCAGAGGCTTTAAATAGTGTTTTCAAAATTGCTAGAACATTACCCGTTACAACGATTGTTGAAGAATCATTTTACAAATGAATGAAGTGATTTGTCAAAAGAACAAATACTGCAAATTTTTGGCGAGTAAGAATTACGTGTTTTGTCCAAAAAATAGAGAAAAAATTTTGAAACGAGGAGAAAAGGAAAGAACACTCAAGGAAGTAACACCTTTAACAGTAAGGTTTAACACATATAAAGTTATGATTAGAAATGTGGAAATCAAAGAGGTAATGCGATTTTATTTTCAAAATATTTGACTTACTCATCTATTTTGTACAAGATAATAAATTGTTAATGACTTCAATTTTTACAAGGAGTGTTAAGCAATGTGAAGTATGATGTTGCTTTTGTTGAAGGAATGTCCATTGCAATTGTCAGGAACCACAACTAACAAGTATACCTTGTTGTTATGTTCTAGTTGTTTGTTCGATGCGACATTTCGACGAGGAACAATATATTAGTCCATATTATTCGGTTGAAAATTTTAGTAACACTTGGTCTGAAGAATTTCGTGGGTATGAAAATCCACATAATTGGTCAATGTATGTTGGTTCAAAAATTAGACCACATCCGACAAATTTGAATAAGGAAAGGAGAAAACATAATTTTTTTTATGGAGATGGATCAAATGGAGGGTCGTATGCCAGTGCGCTTAGATTGTGGCCAAACTAGACGTCCAAGACAAAGTTCAAATCATAGAGGTAATATAGCACATATCAATAACTTAAGTTAGACAACATCGTAATAGAATCTTGACATTTTTTGCTAAAATTTTGTAGGAGCATCTACATCAAGGTGCCATTAAAATGAAAGTAGAATATGATGCTATCATTCAGTGCGATGTGCAGTGGTTTTTAAGTAATGTACTATTATTTTGGAGGTTTTTAAGTAATGTATTAGTCTGTACGTGAATTTTAAGTAATGTATTATTTTGTATGTGCATAAAAGATAGCCTAATAAACATAAAAAGTAAAACATAGAGAATCCAATAAACCCAAAAGGTACAATAAACATAAAAATGTCCAATAAATATAAAATGTCCACCAAACATAGAAAGTCCAATAACACACTACAACTAAGCACGACGATGCCTACAAGTTCCTGAAGGGCTCCAACGAGATGGAGCATTTCGATCTCATTGTGGAAGGCTTTGTCGTGGTGGTGCTTGTGATGTACATGTTGCGTGATCATGCGTAAAAGGGGGTGGAGTCACCTGTATAATCTGACTCGTGATCATGTCCGCAAATCCGGCATAATCTCCGCGTTCGAGCATCTCATCACAGTAATTCATGACATCTTCATTTAACTCCGGCGAACGAGCTCTGGTGGTACTTCTGGAGGCACCCCATCATCTGCTGGTATGTCATCAACATATGTTGACAATCCAGCATGAGCAAGCATGTATGGCATGAGATGTTGTTGGTTGAGATCATTCAAATTTCCATGACACATATGCAATGTGATTTTCCCTACGGCATGTGTCCCTCTGCGAAGTATGCATTGAATACCATATGTTGCATGTTTGATACGAAGGGAAATCTGAAAAAAAAATTTGGAAGTTAGTTACAAAAAAAACTCACATATATATACTTTTAAATAAGTAACAAAAAATACATATTAGGCGAGCAAAACTCTGAACATGCGGGACATACGCATGATCTCCAATATTCACAGGATGTTGTGGTAAAGGCTCGTCCAATGACCCCAAGTCCGTCAGAGAAATGACAATATGCATGCATTTACTTCGAAATCATCTGTAATAAAAATGTAGCATACTGGTTGATTTTCATAAACATGCCTAGCTCCTATGTTGTTCCTGCAAAATTTAAACACATGATATAATCACCATATTTATCCAAATCTTTTAAGTAGCAGAAAGGAGAAACACATGCCATAATGCGATGTGGAACTCGTGACGCTGACTTCAATCTATCAGCCAACTAGATGCAGAATGAGCACATTTATGTACGTTTTGATGTAAATTCCATGGATCGGGTGCCGGAGGAGGGACGACCTGATACAGTTCGAACTGGCACATAACTCTATCTGGATAGTGATACTCTACCATCCAAAATAAAATCGAAGGTATACGGCAGAGCCAAACAACACTGTCAGTCATCACTCGAGGGGGCGACAAACCTAGGTACTGGATGTATGGCATCCAATACACAAAATTCTCATCTAGTCTTTGAAATTGATCCTGATAACTTGCGATACTACCCCGAGTATTATCAGAATAACAATGTCTTGTGCACCACTTGATTCCATATGCATGTCGGGAGTGAAGATCAAGACCACCGAAAGGCGGTGGCTCCGTTGAAGATTTGGGCCGTCCAACAGTAAAATAAGTCCAAGATCACCTTTGCAACAATAACATCGAGCCACTAACAGATTTTGTTTTCAGTAAACACCCTCGACATAACTCCCGATCCAGAAAGACAAGAACAGGTGCACCATAATTTTAAATAAGGACATTTATCAAGTTAACCAGAAATTGAAGGTACTTGACAGGTACCGAGTCTCTCGACTGATCTGGATAAAAAAATACTTCCAAATAAATCCATGCAGAAGAAGCAAGTATACCTCTCAATTTCGATCTCAGTCGAATTATTAGACAATGGTTTCACATTTTGTCTCAACCAGATAAGGTATATGTGATACCTAAAATATTTAAGACAAACAATTACTTACATACTTGTGCATATTTTAAACAAAAAATACATGTCAATGTAGTGTGTCATATCTGGAGAATGTGACGTCCGACTCTCCAGTTTCCTCATTATCTTGCCTTCTAATTCTCCAGGGCTCAACTTCAGAATTATCCCAATCATAAGCATGATCAATGCCCAACAAGTTCTCAATTTCAGAACTCCAATCATCATCAGAAATGCATGTAACTAGCATTTCTTGAATGGACAATCACCAGAGACAACTCACGTCTTGTAATGTCACTGTCATCTCGCCAAATGGAAGAAGAAAAGTGTGCGTCTCCGGTCGCCACCTCTCCACCAAATAAGTAATCAACGCTTTATCAATATGAGTGGTGGCATCTGCGAACTGAGCAATTTGATATAGCCCCAATCTTTTAAGAACCGGCTCGCAAAACACACTATATGGAACTCTAACTTTATGCGATCCAATCATCTTGAATGTAAAATTACTTTGCATCAAAATTATATTAGTGTTACAAAATTAATATAAAAGATGCATAAAAACAACAAATTTAATTAAAAGGCAAAATTTATAAACTTACCGTTCGCGTGATTTGTGAAGTTCTATGAGCTTGACGTGGCAAGTGTAATACTTCTGAAGCTTCCATTTTAAATACTTGTAGATTATTCATTTCTATAATTTTTTATTTTCAACAAAAATATTATTAATGATAAATTTAAATAAAATTATTATGACCAATAATTCGCAACTAAATACTACTTACTTTCTTATTTGTCTATTTCAACTAATTAACAAGTAAATCTACCAATTTGTAACTAATATATATTTTGTATAAATAATTTAATTAGTTGGTCATGACTATAATTAAGCACAAATAAACATACATTTGATCACGACTAATTTCGATCGTGGTTATCATTTGTATCAAACAAATCTATTTATTATTTTGTACAAATAATTTAATTAGTTGTTCATGGCTAATTTTGATCATGGTCATCATGATTGACATTTTTACTACTAATTTGAAAATTTGAAATTGAAAGAAAATAACCACTAACCTCAAAATGTAGCTGAATAGAAAGGTTTGGTTTTCTTCAGAGAGTTAATTGTCACTTACGGATTGTAAATTGAGTTAGTGTGGAGGGAGATCGAAAATTTAGAAGTAGAGTTCGATAATGATGAAATTGGGTAGGAAGAAATGGGAAGGGAATGAGAGATGTGGGGAAGGAGGCTCAACACGGTGCATTTATTACAATGTCTGACGCTCCACACAGTAGAAATATTACTGTGCGTCAGTGTTTAGACGCTCCACACGGTAGAACTATTACCGTGCCCCTGTTTGTAAACGCTCCACCTGAAGTTTTTTCTATCGTGTCTTGTCCTTTCAAAATTCTTTGTGGCTTGTTTGTCAAATGTGTCGCACGGTAGAGGAATAACCGTGTGGAATGGTCGCACGATGGAAAATATTTCGTGTTCGAGCTCCGCACGGTAACTTTTCTATCGTTTTGGCTATTGGATCGAAATATCCTCGACCCTTAGCTACTTTCGTCACAATATTTTCGATAATTACCAAAATAAAAAAATATTGTAAGTCTACGAACAATGAATAAAAAAATGATAATTAGAGGACAAAAATAGGAGAATTTTGGGTTAAGATACAACGAGCACATCTCACTAAGGAGTAAGGATACGTTTCAATCATCTCCTATAAATACTAGCGTATCACTAGTAGTCTACTTTGTCACTAATACCACCTTGTCGCCTATCTACGGTCTGACTTTACAAGAAAGCTTGAACTTGAGTCGGGACAGGAAATCCTAATGAAAAGCACACGTCACCTATTGTACACAGTACACGACACTCATGCCGATCCACACCCTTCCTTACTTCTACGTGATAAAACAGAGAGACGGCGACAGACTTTTTCCCTTTAATCCTTCATCTCAAACAACAAACAGCGATTTGCTCTCTCACTGGGGTCCGGCTAGAAAGAGACGGCACTGTGGCTTGTGGTGCTTGTGTTTGTCTAGATCGCAAGGATGAGAGATGTTTGTGTGAGAGACAGAGATAGAGCCCTACTGATTTAAATCGAGGTCGAGGGTTAATGCTTTTTTTTTACTCAGGTCATGCTTTCGAGATACTCTGTGCATGTGTCCGATTTGTGTCCAACCCGTGTTTGTGCCCAGATCCGACCCGACCCGTGGATCTCGGATCCACGGATCTAGCACGGGTCGGGTTGGCCTCAAATCTTCCAAACCCGTGTATACTCATGCCCGTCTAGACCCGTGCCCGACCCGTGGAACCGTGCAAAAATTCAAAAAAATTCAAAAAATTCTGAAAAATTCGAATATATATATATATATATATATATATATATATATATATATATATATATATATATTAAAATAATGTGTAGTTTTAAATTCAAAAAAATTCGAAAAGTTGGACGGATCCGACCCGACCCACCTGGACCCGCCCGAACCCTACCCGCCCGAATTTATCATGGGTCGGGTTGGGGGTTTTGGGTTCGGACCTGTGCATACCCGCCTCGCCGTACCCGTGGATCCGGACGGGTCAGATCCACGGGAACCCGACCCGCCCCGTTATTAAAACCCTATGTGGAAGGGAGAAAAAGGCTTTTCATTCCATTGGTTATTCTCATCAGCGGTAGAAAGTAGAAACAAAGGTGAAGTAGACTAAGATATCTATAGTTTCATAACTTGCGACGATAAAAAGAATGTAATTATGATTCCGACGAGCGTAGTCAAAGTTGTTAGAAAAAAATATTAAGTATGATTTGTTTATTTTTTTTCTACAAACTTCGACAGCGCTCGTCGGGATCGTAATTAGTTTTTTATTATCGTCGCAAGCCATCAATATGTAGATATTCGAGTCTACTTTCATTCTATGGAATCTGATTTGTGATAGGAGGAATGTGCATCTAAAATTTGGCTCCATATTTAACTTGTGTCTTAATTAGTGATTTTTATCATGAGTTTGTGTTGGAATCAATTTTGAGTCGCTCGTTTCTCCGATCACAAATTAGACTCGACGTTATGGAAGTAGACTCAGATATCTATAGTTCCATGACTTGCGACGATAAAAAATTTACTAATTACAATCCCGACGAGTGCAGCTGAAGTTGTTACATAAACTTACCTAAATACAATCCAACTCATGAATTAAAATATTAATATTTTTAATAATAAAAAAATTCAACGTTCAAAGTTTGAAATTTTTTGTTATGTTTGACCTTAAAAAAACAAGAATAACATTTTTGATCCTGGATTCAAATCTTTAGCGATAATAACCTTACTTCAATGTTTACGTTCACGTGTTATCTAGACGCATGTGTTCAGAGATACTTAAAAAAAAATTGTATGAATTTATAAATACATCCGAACGTATGCGTCTAGATAACACACGTGAACATGAACACGAACGTTAAAAAATAGAATTATTATTGCAAAATAATTTAGATCTAAGATCATAAATATTATTCTTATTTTTTTTTGGTTAGTCATAAAAAAAATTCAAACTTTTATAATAAAAACAAAGCAGATGCCGCGAGGAAAATTAAAATTTCAATAGGCCGGTGTTGTGAACACCGGTCTTTTGGATTTTTCTAAAAGACCGGAGTTCGCAACTTCGGTCGTTTCTATTTTTGCGTTTTTGCACCACTCTTTTTTTATTTATAATTTATTTATTATATTTCTAATATTAAAAAAAATCGGGGATTACAGGATTAGGTAGGGTTTCACTATCTCAGAATTCGTTGCCAGATGGAAGTCACTAAGAGCATCTCTGCACGTGGACCCCGCTAGAAGAAATTGGAATTTTGTTTTTTGGATTTACTTGGAGAAAGAGTGGCTTCGTTGATTAGTTCACCAATATTCCGGGTGCACTCAAGAAAATAAGAAAACGAAATTCTGACAAGAAGAAAACGAAATAAGAAAACTACCCAACTGCATAATAACATTATCTGTATATTATAATAAAAAAAGTATATGATCTTTGAATCCGTATTTCTCCGAAATAATGCGAAGTCATAAAATGGTCAACGGACATCACTGTTACGTTGTAAATTCGTTGGTACTAGCAAAAATACTGTGCGGGCAGAACTCGATGCTGTAGCAACGATGAGAATGCAGAAAGACCCACTGTTGCTGACCATTTCAAAAATGTGAATTCATGATATTTCAATGAATAGGAACGTGTCCAAGGTGGAAATATATTTATTTTACAGTACACCTGGAAATCATTTTGTACTAGAATTAGCGTCAGTTATTGTGTTGAGCACACTGTTTTTTGATATCTATAGGCTTGAAGAATTCTTCAGAAAATAAAATTAGTTGAGAAAGGAAAACCTGATCAGATTTATTGTTTAATTTTGTTACATTTTAAAATGAGTATTCAATTTAGATATTTTACATGTTAGAAAAGGTAAACAAAATAAAAAACTTTCATATAAGATTCACGGATCACATTCAAATTAATCACATTAGAGCATGACTAAAATAATATGCATAGTACACCTCATTTTGTACTATGCATATAGATATAGGTTATTAAATTGAGATTTAAGTTGCTCAATAAATTCTTCATATGAAAATATTGTAGGAAATTAAATTTCGTGATTTTTAGAGCTTTGTAGCTATTTTTTAAATATTTTTTAAAAACAGTCCAGATTTAATACTACAAAAATGTCATTTCTGGGCTGTTTTTAAAAATATTTAAAAAATAGCAAGAAAACTCTAAAAATAACGAAATTTTATTTCCTACAAGATTTTGATATGAAGAATTTATTGAGCAACTTAAATATTAATTTAATGACCAAATTAAATACAAATGGGCGCATAGTACGTTATGTGGTGTACTATGCATATTATTTTAGCCATGCTCATCACATTATATAGTAATTATAGGACTAGTTTTGAAATGTGTTTTGATTGTGAATATTTTCTATTATGAATCTAAAACGTATTACAGTGCACATAGAGACATCAATTTCCAACCTGAAATTGATAGCTAAATGAGTAAGATTCGGATCGACTTGATCCATGTAATTTCATTTGTTAGTTTTAATTTAAAATTTAACACTAAATAGTTAATATATTTAAGTTATGTTATTTAAACAAATCTATAGAACTAAAAAATAACGAAGTTATACGTGAGCAAAAGATTTTTCACTTGTGACGGGTCACACTACGTCACAACACTAAAGTGCAAATGAACTGTGCTCCATATGCCACAATGATATAGTTAGATGTCACTGCAAACAAAATTTGACACATCATAGCACACTGTGTGAAACAAAAGATGATAAATCTGTTGGATTAAACGCATCTTTTGTTTGATAATTTACAAAAATAAATCAGTACTAACCTTACACAATTGAATTGTGTTAAAATGCAAATTAACACATATACACAATGAAGATGCAAGAGCTTAAATATGCATATACAAATCAAGACATACTCAAAACATCAATAGCAAGCACAATGGGCATTTTCAGAGTCATGCTTTATCATAACGCATGGCCAACCCGTCACAACGGGTAGGAGAAGAGCACAAGCAGAGGGATTTTCCAAAGACAACGCATCCCAAACGCATCACAACGCATTCCCAACTCGTCATAATGGGTCCCCAACCCGTCACAACTCACAACGGATTACTGCTCAAGATGACCCAGAAGTCAGTAGAAGAAGCATAAAAAGAGCAATTCTGGAAAGGTGCCAATCCGTTATAATAGATTATGTAACGTGCCACAGAATTATCTAACGCATGAGACCAATTTCAAGACTCCAAGACTCAAAGATGTGCTCAGCCTATATATACATTGGGGATACGAACCTTGAAGATATCTGAAACCCCCAAGCTTTCAAGCATTTAATTGAGCATCAGAAAGAGCATTAGAGCATTCTCCTACAGCTGCCTAACTTCAGAGATTTAAAATAGCTACAATAATCTAATTGTCAATCCGAGAACACTTCTTTTCTTGCTAGTTTCTAGTATTTGGTGCATTACATTTGTGTTGTCAAGTAGTACATCGTTGTCCTTGATTGTGTAGTCAATCAGACATTTTACCTTGTAAAATAGTGTAGCCTCTTGCATAGGTTTAGGAAATTAAGATTGGTTTGCTTATTGAGAAGAAGTCAAAGATAAATTCCGCAATTGTAAAGAACGCTTATTGTTTAGTGGAATCGGTTTCGAAAGTCACGTGGATGTAGGCCTAGTTTGTTTGTAGGTTGAACCACGTTATATCGTGTGTTCTTGTGTTCTCTTAATTGCTCTTTCTCTTTACTCTATCTCTTTACTATTCTTGTGTTTTGTAAAAATTTGAATTGTGATTGTTGCTCCCACACTAATACTTGATCTTAGTTTTCTCCGATACATTCTAACAAAAACATGACATACCACCGCATGAAAACATGGGAATGAGACGCACTCAAATGAAGACATTTTTCAGAACAATTTTAGATTCTTAAAATTAAATCAACATTCAATATTTTAATCTAAACATAAATTTAAAACATTTCTTGCCATAAACAAAATTTCCAATATATTCGTTCACTTTTCAATATTTTTCATTAACAACACACTATCCTGAAAAAGTTAGTTAAAAAATAACCTAAACATGCGTAACACATCTTAACATCACTAAATGACACGACACGGTGAGCCAATGTCCCATATTTTATGTTTGATGTGTCATACACATGTTTTTTTATAGTGAAGTATATAAATAAATTTTTGGTATGCATTCATCAAGTTTTGTAAATTGTAAACGTGAAGGTTTGTTGGTTTGAACTCATCTTGATTTATTTGACAATTTACAAAACAACAAATAATACTAACATTTGCACAAGTTTAGTTTTTATGAAGTGCAGGTTAAAACATGTACAATTGACCAATAAAATGGTCACAACTATGTGTTGGATTAAACTAATCTCTTGTTTGACAATTTGCAAAACAATTAAAATACTAATCTTGCACATGAGTTTTGTGAAGATGCATGTTAAAACAGATACACACCAATGTCAAACATGCCCCGGACAAGTCAAGACATGCTCAAGTCATCAAGGAAATGTTTCAATGTGCAAAACAGAGCACATCGCTACCGTAACGCTTCAAGACATGTTATAACGAGTCACTAAGGCGTTATAACAGGTGCCCAATGCGTCATAATACCTCATGAGTAGAGAAGGTGCAAAAGCTGGATTTTCTCGAGACAAGCGTTGCTGTAACGCTTCAGGAAGGTGTCAGAACGGGTTACAACCCGTTATAACGGATGAGCAAAGCGTTATAACAGGTTGCTGAAGATTTGGCCCACAAGTCAGTTGCAGAAGGGCAAAAGAGAAAGGTCTCCAAGGCGTTATAAACAAGCTGTAACTCTAAGAAGGTTTTTCACTGATCCAAGATACCAAGAAGTGCTCAGCTTATATAAGAGATGCAGAAACGAACCAGCAAACTATCAAAATATTTCTACAAGCTTACCAGCATCAATTAAGCACAGAAAATAGCCTGATTCAAGTCTCCTCCAGCTATCTAATCTAGAGAGCAATTAGGATAGCTACTATTATCTTATTGTCTATTCGAGAACAAAACCCTTAGCTAGTTTTAGCCTTTGGTGCATCACATTTGTGTTGTCAAGTGGTGCATCCATGTCCTAGATTGTATTGTCAATCGAACCTTTTTACTTTGTATTGAGGTGTTGTCCCCTGCATCGATCTAGGAGAAGAATATTGACTTGCTTGTATAGAAGAAGTCAAAGATCGGCTCCGCACTTTGTAAAAGAACACTCTTTTATAGTGAAATCGGCTCGGAAAGAAAATTTTATTCCGGGAGACCCGTGGACGTAGGCCTAAGTTGATTTGATAGGTCGAACCACGTTACATAGCGTGTTCTCTTGTTCTTGATTGCTCTCTCTTCACTCTCTCTCTTTTTAGCACTTTGTTCTTAATTTTGTGATTTGCTCAATTAGTTCTTGAAATTGCATGCTCTATTACTTGACTAGGTGATTAAGGTCTAAAAGCTTTAGCTTGTATTGAAATCGCTTCCACCTATTGAATTGACCTTAGTCTTGTTCGTTAAATTACAACCCCTAATTTTCTAACAATTGGTATTAGAGCACATAGTTTCATACCTAGCTAAGCACCAAATTATTGTTAGTTCTGATTTTGTGAAATATGGCTCAATTGAAATTTATGAAAGAACTCCCGATCTTTGGAGTAGGTTGCAAGAACTTTTCATATTGAAAAATGTGTATGTTAAACTATCTAATCTTGCTTGAACTTTGAAAAATAGTTGAAGATGGTTGGATACCAAAGTATGAGTTAGATTAGGGATGACAGTTTGGCCCGCCGGCCCATCGGCTCGCACATACCTACCCGGCCCAAGCACTATACCCACCCGGCCCATTGTCATGGAGGGCCGGATAGGGCAGGGCCTATGGACGGGCCGGGGCGGGCTATGGATTGTGAAGTTGTACCCATGGGCTACCCATGGGCCGATTATAATATTGAATTAGATTGGGTCTTTGTATATGACGTGAGGCCTGAATAGATTTGGTCGATTATAATACTGATAGCTGATTATGATATCAAATTATCAGACGATATTAATATGAAATTCTAAAATTATCACAAATTTTACAATTCAGTAATTACAAACTGTACATTCAATAATAGAAAAATAATGTTTTCTATTTGATGCGCTGATGTTGTGATGCACTAGAGTATTGGACGGGCCTGTGCGGGTAGCCCATGGGCCGGGCTGTGAAGCCCATGGGTAGGCCGGGCTGCTAATTCTAAGCCTATCTCCGCGGACCGGGTAGGTCGGGTATGACATTTTTGCGGGCCGGGTAGGCCACGGGATAGGCAAAATACCCGCGGGTAAGGCCCATTGACATCCCTAAGTTAGATGGTATTACCCTTATCAAAGAATCAAAAGAACTTAAGTACACTAATGACAATACTATGAATACCATCTTAAGTTCAATTCATGTGTCAATTGCCTTATCTCTCACACAATCCTCTAATGCTAAGTAAATATGAAATGCATTAGTTCTTAGGTATGAAGGAAATGAACATATAAAAAAGATTTGAAAGGTTGGATTAGCTACAAAGTTAGAAAACATGTAGTTTGAAGATAACGAGTCCTTTGAAAGTCTCTACCATAGACACGTATCTCTAAGAAATGAATTATAGAAGTTGGTTCTAACATTTGTGATGAAGATTTTGTAGGTAAATTCTTGAGGATGGCGTCCAAAAAGTCTGATTGGGATGGTGTAGTAAGCTATATAGAAGCCCTACAAGCTAAAGAACTTACATATCAACCCGAAGAGTTGTACACTCAACTTTGCTCACACGAGGAGAATCACAAAGAAGTCAAGAGCACAACCTCAACAAAAACCTTGGCACTACCGGCTCAATCTTCATTTAATCCACCTAATAAGTTCGAGTCAAGCGAAGTCATATACCAAAATCTTCACCAAATTCTCTCTAAAGACAATGACCTCCTTACCAAGCTAGTGAGAGGAGAAATAGAATTCGAAAGGAAGGTGAATGAAGAGAGACTAACTCAAGGTAAAAATGTTGTATGCCTATCTTGCAACAAGGAAGGTCACGACATTCAAATTGCTATGTGATCTTTCCTCAAAGAAGAAGACCACAAGAAGGGCGATTTAAGAAGACTAACAAGAAAGCTATGCAAGAAAGGTCATAACATTCAAACAACATATGTGATAAATTAATTAAAAGTGTATAAATAAAATAGAAATTATCACATGCATATTAGTTAAGCCCGGAATAACACAACACGATTAGACTAAGTAGAATTATAGATATGATAATATATATTGATCAATTTTTCTATATTTAAATTAAAACAAAACCCCTACGATTATTAGGATTAAGTAACTAACTAAATATAATACTATATATTGATCAATTTCTCTATAATTACTTAATTAATATACACACCTATCGAATATGTATTTTCTTTCTTTGTTGCTTAGTTTAATAATTAAAAGTCCAACCAAAAGTGATTGAATATATAACATGTCACATATCGTCTTGACGACGTAATAGTATTTGCACATTGATAATACACGTAGAAACATTACTTGAACTAATAAAAGTAAATAAGAAACAAAGGACTAGAGACATAAGACTCACACACCCACCGTGCAGTAAAGACACTGCACGGGAAATTGACTAAGTACAAGTATCAAATTAATTAAGTTAGGAGCATCAATGACGTCTCAAACGCCTAGAGATTTCTATTTGATTCACACTAACTAAGTATTCAATAGTCTAACCTGATAAACCCCGACATAAAAAATTAGGAGGCTTAGTTGACTCGGACCCACGCACAGGGGACGAGGCTGACGTTGAGGCCAGCACAGACACAACAGAGCTTCCGATAGATTAGGACTCCCTCCTTTTCCAGCGTGGTTCCTGGAGTTTATATCCCTTTCTCTCTTTTTAGGACCTACCAAACTTACCCTTATCTTACTTAAACTGAACTGCGGTACCAAACTACCAACAATTGATAATCAGGCCCTTAGGACTTGAACTGCCATAATTGTATACCGGTAACTGCACCGAATTTCTGAGACCAACCTGCATTGCATGTCATCTGCATTTCATAATTGCATATAAGATCCACTATACAGATAGCATAGATTATTAGATATTTATGGGTAGATGCGTATGCTATATTATATGTATTCGTCGGGAGTGATGAGTGTCAGGCCAGTGATCACCAGCTAGATGTAGCGTGAGGGTATCGCGACGGGCGAATTACGTACGACAAACATATTTGCCCGTGGGTCCCCTCGTCGGGATGTCTTCATAGACATCTGGCTGATGCTCACAAAACGAATACATCACTTGATGGCTCGAGTTTGATCTCATTGTTAAGGGCATTTGGGGCAAAACATGAAGAATTTGATTTGAATTTGAATTTCAAGTGCTCAATTTAGTTCTTTGGGACATCATAAGCATTTATAAGCATAAGAAACATTAAATAACCATGCAATTCAATTTGCCACTGCTTCAATTTCATCATAATTTTGTCAATTTGAGTGCTGGTTTGGGGTTTCAATAGCTAACCTGACCTTTTAATTATCAAACAAGTCCACAATCATGTACGTAAATATCATCCAATCATCACATAAGCAATTCAAGTCAAGTTCAGCTCCAATTTTCTAATTTTGGTTCAGTTCAGTTCAGTTCAATTTGGGTTCAGTTGAGCACCAGACCTAAATCAGTTACTAAATTTTTTTTAACAATATGTGAATTTTTGTGCTTGCGAAAAATTAAATTTATGATCTTGTTGAGACCATTCTAGTTAACTATTGCAAAATTGTTAGACCATTTACAAGTTGTTGTAACGTGTAATTCTTATACTTAACTGGCCATGATGGCAATATATAGTTAACTTACATTATAAATTTACAATTGAGCAAGTAATAATAACTTTTATCACGTAAGCTAATTTCAAAAAAATAAATAAATAATTTCACAATTGCTTGACAATTGGTCTGATTTATTGTGTCATGTTGACATACACGCGTCTCCTTGAAGTAACAGCGTTTTGACACACAACAATAGATCCGCGGGAAAAACCGGGTACACGTATCAAATGCCAACAAGAAATTGTTCTCTTTGCGTGCTATATGCCAGGTGTATCCAGAAAAGGATGGCTTGATAAGGGAGGAAGATACCCCACATAAATCAATAATTCTCCGAAAGGGAAGTTTGCTAGGAAAATTCTCATTTGTTTCACGAGAGAGAAAAAGCTTAGAGAGATAGAGAGAGAAGAGAGAGAGAGAGAGAAAGCTTAGAGAGAGAGAGAGAGAAGAGAGAGAAGAGAGAGAGAGAAAGCGTCGAAAGAGTTCTTCGTATCGTCGCCGCCATCTGAAAGCGTGTTAAAATTTACAGATCAGCGAGGCACCATGACCTTAACCCTTGTGTTACGCTTTCTATCTTCCCAAATTATTTAATTCCATTCTTTCGTTTATTTCTGCCCCCTTTTGGAATCAAACCCTAGATTTATTGATTGATTTGCTTTGCTTTAACAAAGCGCTGACATCGCATCTCTGTAATTGTCGTGGTAATCCGTAATTATTGCCTCCTCGGGGGGTTTTTCTTATATTTCGCTGGGATTTGGTGTTGGATTTTGGGGATTTTGTAATTTCTTTGATTGAATCTCATGGAGCCTCGTGTGGGCAGCAAGTTTCGGCTCGGTCGCAAGATCGGCAGCGGTTCTTTTGGAGAGATCTATCTAGGTTTGTGTTGCTTTTTCGTTTTTTAATATTTCTGTTATTTTGTTGCTTTATTTCTGATCATTTATTTGTTTAATTAAATCTGTCTTTTTATTCCCTTTGTTTACAGGGACAAATGTTCAGAATAACGAGGAGGTTGCAATCAAACTTGTAAGTTAAATTCTTTTGTATTTTGCATACTATTGGTGCTATTTTGGTCAGGTTGGTTCCGAAAGAAATATTGAGTCTTCTCCTAATTGCATAAGTTCTTATATTGTTGTGTGTTATTCTGTGTATGAAACGATCATCTTATATTCTATGATAACTCAATTACGTTTATACTTGTCTCTTTGTTGGCAAGGTGACTGGTTTGAATTTTTCTAGTTAGTGGGTGGCTCCCCTCCTATATTAAAATTGTTGTATTAATTTTATCTGAGTGCTTGCTAGATCTGCTATGAAAAAGAAATGTGGTATTGAGAAGGTACAATGTAGTTGATAAGCTAAGTGTGGCAATTTTTTTAAAAGCCAATCAATTTGCAAGGTACAATGTAGTTGATAAGGTACAATGTAGTTGATAAGCTACTGCCTATTTTTCTTTCTTTTCAAATACTTCGGAATAATCCATTCTAGTTACACAATTAATTAATTCCTCCTGATTTAGAGCCTTGCAGTGAATAATTACATAATAGCTGTGCTGTTTCTCTCTGCGCCTTTCAGCATGAAAGTATATATTCTAACAGACTTATCTGACAATGAATTTTCTCTTTCCAACTTCAATTATTTTCCAGGAAAGCACCAAAACAAAGCATCCCCAGTTATTGTACGAATCAAAGCTGTACCGAATTCTTCAAGGAGGAAGTAATTTTATACAGCTTGTTAATTTTTCGTACCTCAAACATGAAATCCAACAATTTCAAAATTTAATAATATTTTGTTTATTTTTCCCCAGCTGGTATTCCAGGTGTGAGATGGTTTGGTGTAGAGGGGGATTATAATGTGCTTGTCATGGATCTATTGGGCCCCAGTTTAGAAGACTTATTTAATTTTTGCAACAGAAAGCTCTCTCTTAAAACTGTTCTTATGCTTGCTGATCAGATGGTATAGTCCTTTCTGGCACCATTTACTTTTCACCATTCCTGTTGGAATTATGAAGTAATATATTATTTCTCTTTAATTTTCTACATAGCTGAATCGAATTGAATATGTTCACTCAAAGTGTTTCCTCCACCGAGATATAAAGCCTGATAATTTTCTCATGGGTCTTGGAAGAAGAGCTAATCAGGTTTATTTTTTATTTTTCCTCTGCAGTTCCTTTATTTTTTAATTTAGTATTAGTATTCAGAAAGCCTACAAAAGATTGTATTGAACTCTTATATGAGTTACAAAGATAGATGGAAGATAACACTAATCAGTTAAAATACAATGTCAGTAAATAAAAAATTAACATAAGGTGCAGTCCAATAAGATTAAATCTATCACTTAGGAAGTTGATGCTGTCAGCACTATGCTGGCTTATAAATTTTGAATTCAGTTGAAAACACCTTTGCTGTTTTTATTTCCATTTCTTTTAAGTATACTCGTAATGCAAAATATCTGCTAATCTTCTCTGCCTAATGTTAAAACTTTCCTTGTATCTTTTGTAATAGGTTTACGCTATTGATTTTGGGCTTGCAAAGAAGTACAAGGATACTACTACTCAGCAGCACATTCCATATAGGTACTATTGTGTGTAGTTTGTTATATTTTTATTCTTAATTGTGTTCATGTGTACAGGCTTAAATTTAATTTATTATTGATACTGTGCTTCTATGCAGAGAGAATAAGAACTTAACTGGAACTGCAAGATATGCTAGTGTGAACACTCATCTTGGAATTGGTTAGTTTAAAAATTGCTTCTTTTCTTAGCTTGTAGTATTATTTTCAGTTTTTAGTAGTTATTAGATGGTTCTTCATATATTTTTGTTTTGAATGTATAAAGAGCAAAGCAGGAGGGATGATTTGGAATCTCTTGGATATGTTTTGATGTACTTCTTAAGAGGAAGGTTAGATGCTTCAATGTGCAACTATTATCTTTAACTTGGTTTCGTTTTTATTTGGAGAGACCTGACAATCTATTTTTTTTTTTCTTTCTCTGCTACTAGCCTCCCATGGCAGGGTCTTAAAGCTGGGACAAAGAAGCAGAAGTATGAAAGGATCAGTGAAAAGAAAGTTGCTACTTCTATTGATGTAATTATGTTCTTGTAATTAATCATATAACAATCTTTTAGTGTTTTTGGGCCCAAGTTGACAAGCATGTTTGTCACGTGTTTATAACCTTCAGAATCTTCAATTAGCATAACCAAAAGAAAGTGATATTGGTGATTATAAACACAAGAATTGCAAGCATGGTTCATGACTAATGTTGCATGTTCCTCTAAATATTGTTGATTCTAATAGCTTGTAGATGAATTAACTTCAGGGATTGTGCAGAGGATACCCATCAGAATTTGCCTCTTATTTTCATTATTGCCGGTCTCTCCGCTTTGAGGACAAGCCAGAGTATTCCTATCTAAAGAGATTATTTCGCGATCTATTCATTCGTGAAGGTAATCGTTCGGCTAAGGAACTTATATTAATTTGTTTTGTTCCAGTAACTTATATTATTAAATCGATAAGGTAGTCATTTGGTTAAATGAATCTCCTAACTACTAAAGTATTTTTTGTTCGTTCCAGTAACTCATATAATTTTTTTTTTCTTGATAATTTTGTGAATAGGATTTCAATTTGACTATGTATTTGACTGGACCATCCTAAAGTATCAGCAAACACAGATGTCTAGTGGCCCTCCACGACCTGTTGTGAGTCATGAGATGTTTACATATTGTAGAAGTGTATACTGCTATTATTTTATCTTTTGTTTACAACTAGTTATTTGAACAGTCTTCTCATATCATAATAGGGTAATGGTGTTGCTGGACAAACCTCCTCTCCATCGCCTGGAAATGTGAACAGCAGGCAAGCAGGTATCTCTTCCCTTGTGTTATTGTTGTTTTTTACATCAGATCTGCAGATATTTTTTAATCTTATTTTAGATAAAATCGGTTTCTTCTGTTCTTTTTCCTTATTGGATACTAGCATATTAATGTTGTCACATTCCTTTTCTAATACCAAATCTATGTGATAGGAAATGAAGACACAAGGAGAGGTCTATGGGCAGATGCAGAGCCAACCCGGTATGACCAGGTGGGTCCACCTCAACCTCCAGCAGTAACAGCTGGCAGTTTGTCTAAGAACAAGTCACCCGTACCTGCCACACATGACCCATCTCCTGGAGCGGCATCTAGAGATGGATTGGTGTGTTTTCTCTCTCCTTTTAAATCCGATTCATTAGTACATCGGTAAAATTGCAATCTCAGCTTGAGATGTGTCCAAAATAGACAGAGTAAACAATGATTTCGTGCTACAGGGTAGCAAATTTTCCCGTTGTTGTAAAAAAAGTACTAGCTTATATGTATCTCCTGATCCTTAAATAATATTTGTAGTTATCCAGTTCAACTTACTCGGGGCGTCCCGGCGGCTCCTCAAGGCGTGCTGTTGCCTCTAGCTCTGCGAACAGTCTCCAGAGTGCCGTCCCCATTATTTCTCCTGGTGGAAGCTTCACTCGTTTTGCTGCTACAGGTCCCCGACGAACATCCCCAACTGATTTCACCTCATCTTCTAACAGAAATTACTGCAACAATATGGATGCTTCCAATCTCAGAAATTATGAGTCTACTCTCAAGGGCATCCAAGGCCTCCATTTAGAAACTTACAAAGACAAATGATTGATTTTGACATATCAACCTATGATGGCATATTTCTGATTTGTTTCCAAAAGATAGTAGGGGCCAGATAATCTCAAATTAATAGTTCTACTGATTTGTCTGGGATGATAGTATCGTATTGTGTGCTGTCTGTACATACCGGTGTCGGTCACTAACGCCCTTGTTTGATGTTTTTTTTTTTCTATGTGAGGAATATTAAAGTTTATGCGGTTAATTTGGTTACATGGTTGAGTTTGAAACAAGTCTGCATATCACATGGTTTCCTTTTTTTTATTATGTGATGGTTGTTTAGGAGATAGCTTGAATCCTGTAATCCGAATGATTAGTTGATTAATCATCTGGGAGTATTTTAGTGGTTTTATTTCGTTAAACTGTAAACTATAATTGATTTTATTCTGAAACGAATTGCAATCGTGGTGCAGCTCTTAGCCTGTATTCCATGACTTGTTATATTTAGGTGCAGTATGTGCATATGCACATGTTACCTAGTAAACTGTAAAAGATATACGAGTTCCTTGAGTTCCTGTCTCTAGTGAATTATGAAATGTATTGTGTTTATATTCCTTGTTTTCTCTAAAATCCTCTTGATATGGATCATCCAAAATTCATCTATTGGTGCTAATATATCTCAAAATATGCCATCTGCAGTTGATCACGTTTGTCCGTTTAGATCTGGTTGTCAGATGAAATGACAATAGGGTGCTATGAACTATCCCTGAGAATAATGGCTGATACGAACTCACCAAACTCAAAATTCCACAATAATTCGACGTAGTTGAAACTTGTAACTTAATTTTTTGTATAATATAAAAATAAAGAATGCATTGAAAAATGAAATCAATAAAAAAGAATGTAAAGTATATAATAGGTATTATTTTTCTGGCAAAAACATGTCAATAAAAATATGAATAATCCAAAGAGAATCTTTGACTTTTCTGAAATTCGTCCCTCATTGTCTCTCTTTTTCTGTCTTATTTTCTGTCTCTTTTATTTATCTTCCAACTGTATTTCTCGTTTTTTCTCTCGCTCTCTCTTTACTGACTTTCAATTTTGTATTTTCAGTTCTTTCTCCTTCCTATCTTTTCTCTGGCAAAGAGATCTGTCACAAACTCTGATGGTTAGAGACGGAGATGATGTCACAAGAGGTTGCAAATTCTAAAATGACGGTGGAAGGTGACGAATATGAGCTTAGTGCAAGGCGTGCTTATAGATCTTGAGACAACTTCTAACTTCCTTCGTATACGTCATGACTGTTCTTTTTCACAAAACAATGAAAGATGAGTGATGAAAATATTTGAGCATACAATATAAAACACAGGCCTGAAAGCATTTATACAAATAGACAGAAATAGTTGTTTCAAACAATCTAAATATTTGGGGTCTGTTTGACAAATTAAGAAATAGCACTAGATGAGTGTAATTCAATAGTAAGAATATAATAATGTAAATTTGAAAGACTAGTAAAAAAATAACATTGCTACTGTTTGAAAGAATGAAAATAT
Organism: Eleocharis quinqueflora; assembly: GCA_964058865.1. Lineage (NCBI taxonomy): Eukaryota > Viridiplantae > Streptophyta > Magnoliopsida > Poales > Cyperaceae > Eleocharis > Eleocharis quinqueflora. The sequence continues at coordinate 6,916 of CAXKVX010000472.1, read as the reverse complement.
TATTTGACAAGAAACAACAAGTAATTATACTAAAAGAGAAAAATAATCAATGTTCACATTATGAGAATTGAACATTCAGATATACATAGCTTTGGACCATGTCCCTATCAATAAAGCAAATGGAGTAATTCCAGGTTCAGTTCTTATAGTCAACTTCATTAAACTAATGCTCCATTAAAATGAAAACTAAGAACACAAACCTGATTTGCCAAGTTGCTCTTACAATAAGAAAAGTTAAATAGTTTCTTAGATTTTGTTCAAACATCTCATTAGTCATCACTAACAATAAGAAAAACATAAACTTTAGTAGAGCAGCAGAAAAGGAAAGTTTTACTTAATAGTCTCTTAAAATTTGCAGAAATTCCACTAGGACATTACTCTTTTAACTCGGCTAGTTTCTATGAGTGGCTGATGGTGTTTTCATGTTTACAAAATCTCATTTTACAACAGTAGTTATAAAATATCTTTGTGAGAGTGTTTTCATGTTTCTTTACAAATTGTGTTTGAAAATCTACTTTTAAGTCCTTAACTTGATTCTTTGATTCATGTACATAATTGAAATTCGGTTTGTATATTTTTTATTTGTTTGATTGTTGAATGACAATTTTTGATCTTTCATTAATTTTAATATTGTGATGAGCATGATCTTTAGTTTTGGCTTCGTATCTCCAATCCAATTGTTCCTTACGATATGTGTTGTTTGACCATGTTGGATTAAGATAGTTATGCTTTGGTCCTAATTTATTTTTGACCTTGTTGTTATTGGCAAATCTATACCTAAATGCATAATTTGGTTCATTTCTTACCTTTTGGTATTTTGCATTTATATCTTTATGAATTTGTACTTGTTTGCCTTTTTCATTAACACATTGGGGGTTGCTTGATGTTGAAGGAATTGAATTTTGCTTATATCCTAAACCCAATTTGTCATGAGTTTTTTGTCCCTCATAAATTTTACTCAAATCGATTCAAGTTTTATTATACGATGAATTAGAGGATTTAACGTTTTATTTTCTTGTTCTAAAGCATACACATTTTCTTTTAATAATCCAATTTCATTTATTTGTGTTAGACACTTCTTATCTAATTCATCGAATTTTTGTAGTATTAGCTCGTACTTTCAATTTCAATTCAAGTTCACAAAGTTTACATTTTAATCTCTCAACTTTATCACAATGATTTTTCTTATGACAACAATCATTCACTAACCCCTCAATTGTATTTTTCATTTCATTTATTGGTGATATAGAAAGTTCATTTTCTTTAGAATGTAAATTTAATGTTAGATATACCTCACTCGCTTGGCTAGTGGAAGTATAACATCATATTTCTTCATCTTGCTCTATTACCTTTCATTTTGATCGTGATATGTTCGTAGTCGTGCAACACCGATCATTTTGTATCGTTCTTTGAGAGGTTGTCTCTTGTTGCACCACCAAGACTAGCTCATCGGTTGGGCTTGTGCTCACAACGTTATGCATGCCTTCATCACCTCTTACACTATAAATGTCAACATTTGTTAGCTTGGTTGTTTTAGAAATTATATCGTTATCATACCGATTTACAAGAGCATTCCATAATTCAAAAACACTATCAAGTTCATCGATTGTTTCAATTATGAATTCATCAACAAAATACAACAATGCATTTATGGCATGGTTATTATCTTTCTTTTCCTTCTTAGATTTTTCGGTCAAGATAATGGTGCCTAATTTATAAGTTAGTGCATAGTTTTTATTTACCGTGTACCATACTTCAAGTGTTTCTAGGTAGCTTTTCATTGACATTTTCCAATATGAGAAATTATAATAATTTTGCTCAAATATTGGAGTTTCTTCTATATGACTTGGAAATACCATGTTGGACCTTTACTTGTAACTAAGTAAATTCTCATTTAGCAAGTTCAACTTGCTCTGATACCACTTTGTTAACCTAGAGGGGGGTGAATAGGTTTATAATTCAATTTCTAGATTTATTTAGCTAAGGTGCACAATTCAATTCCAAATGTCAATACAATTTTAAGCAAGTATAGCAATTTAACAATTAAACCACATAAAATAAATAAAATGAGTTCAAGAAAGATCAAACAATAATGGAGACGCGTGACACCGATATGTTAACGGAGTTCGGCTATTTACGAGCCTACTCTCCGGGACTCCCGATCCCCCGACTTGGTAACGAGATCGAACTGTTTGCACTAACACCAAAATATCCGTTACAAGAGCCGAGATCTAGCTCTTTTACACACTTAGGATAGAGACTAGACCCGTAGAAGATGCCCAAATGCAAGAGAAGAATGAAAGTTACACGATCTCTCAATTCTCACAAATTATTTGGCCAAATTAGAGTTGTTGAGCTTGAGAAGTTTTGAGCAAGATCTAGAGCTTTTCCATGGTTAAAAATGGCTGCTACAGGTTTTTGAATAAGTAGGGCAAGTCTTGGGGAAGGAAGCGAAAAGATTTCATATATAATGCAGTAGGATTAGGGCTTTCAACAGCAAAAATCGCCCTGAACCGTTATAATGGTTGATAACCGTTACATAACTGTTGTCCCTGGAAATTTATATGATTTTCTGAGTCTTGAACTATTATGACGGTTGATAACCGTTATATAACTGTTGTCCCTGGAAATTTGCTGATTTTCTGGGTCCAGAACCGTTATAACGATTGATAACCGTTACCTAACGATTGTAGGTATTCGCTAGATCTTCAGGTCTTGAAACGGTCATAACTTTTAATTCGTAGCTTCGATTGAGATCATTTTTGAAGCGTTGAAAAGATCGCAATGAGCTCTACACTTGTTCTCAAGACATCACTTGAAATTTCTAGAATTTTTCTTCTCAAATTTTGCATTGAAGTCCCTACACAATTCTTAAATACAAAGCACGGTAAAATTCAAGATAGTTTTGCAAATCGACAAATATAAAGAAAGTTGTTAGACACAATAGAGGAGACTTAAATCAGGCTCTCTTTAATGCTCAATTAATGTTGGGAAGCTTGTTTGAATGTTTGGATTATATTTTGGTTCGTTTCTGCTTCACTTATATAGGTTGAGCACTTCTTGGAATCTTGGATCTATGAAAGTAAAACATAGCGTTACAGAAATCCCCATAACGAGTTGGAAGGCATTATAACGCCTTGGGCTTGTTCCCTTTTTGCCCATATGCTACTGACATGTGGGCCAGAATTCTAGCAACTCATTATAACGCTATGCTGAGGCGTTATAACGAATGGCAACTCGTTGTGACGCCTTGCTAGAGCGTTACAGTAACGCTTGTCTCGGGAAAATCCAGCATCTACTCATTCTCTCTCCTCCTGAGGCATTATGACGCCTTGGGAACTCGTTATAACATCTATGTAACCCGTTATAACGAGTGGGCTAGCGTTATGGTAATGTTGTGCTCTGTCTTGATGCTTGAAGACTTTCCTTGATGCTTTGATAATGTCTTGACTTGTCTAGGGCATGTTTGAGTATGTTTGATATTCACCAAAACTTAATGTGCAAGGTTAGTACTTTATGTGTTTTGCAAATTGTCAAACAAGAAATGAGTTGATGAGTTTAATCCAACAATATTATCTTATCACTTGAAAGTAGATGCTAAGTTTGAGTTTGATTTGTACATGAAGTTGAAGCTTTAAAATACAGGTTGCTAACTCCCTCAGTTTGAAAAGTTCCATTGATCTCATCAAAGGTGCTACCTTTTTCATTTCCAACATCATTGTCATCCTTAATGTCAAAATCCTCAACCATGTCATCAAATTCAATAATATGAGCATCTCATAAATCTCTAACATCTCTTGCAACCATGGTTTTAAATAGCGGATAGCGACCCATAGCGGTGTGGGGGTCATTTAGCGTTTAGCGGTATACCAGTGATATAACGACGATATAGCGGTTAAAATTACTAATATAACTTATATGAATATCAATAACTGTCAAATACCAATGTACTGATGCATAAGAGCATAATAAATGTCATGATAAATTGACAAAAAACATGCTTATTTCGAAAGTAAAAAACAATTAACATTTAAAAATATTTCCGCTATATCCGCTATATCGGTGGTGTTTAAGAAATATCTTGCTCCAAACCAAATTTTCCGCTATTTTTGCTATATCGGCGCTAATTAGAACCTTGCTTGCAACTCATCCAAACTCATGCATGTCTAACATGAAATAGTCTCGAATGAAGTTAGAGTAAGATGATGCGAGAGAACTAAGCATAATAGCATTGAGTGTGTTAGAAAGTCTATATCCAGCATTTTTCTAACATACTTATATGATATCTCATGATCATCATATAAGTTCTAATGTTAGTTCCCTCTATCATCTTACATGAGAAGTCTCTTGGTAAACATGTATCTCTCATAGTGACAAAATTCAAACTCTCCTTCATTGGGTCTCATACTACCAAAGAGAATAAATTTAGGAGTACAAGTTTAATGCATTTGGTCAATTCAAAGCCATACAAAATAAGACTCTCACTACAATTATCATTTCTCTATTTGTAATAGATTCATGAACCATACTTTTAGTTAAGTTAAACCTATTGAGCACGTCACCTAACTTAATCTAATCGTAGTCAAGCAACTCCTTGCAATTTGTATCCAATACAACTCTTGATTTTGACCAACAACATTTGTTCGATCCAAAACTATATTTGAAAGTCTATAACATTTATAGCTACTTTGTCAAGTAAACCCAAATCATGTGCACACACGACATCTCGTACATATCATTATGAAATCACAAGATGCCAAAGATGCACTCACATCCTGCAATCAGAGATTTCACTAGATATTTAGAAAAGATACATCACTTGATATTATTTAGGGAACAAACTCATATTTATGTTTCGGTAGGTCAGGTCCGTACTTAAGCTTATGACTCTTCATAAACTTTCACATAAAATATAAGTAATCAAGCAACCAAATAGAATAAGAACAATCATACACACAAGGTTGTGAGATTGTATGATCTCTCTTGGGATTTCTTCGATCTCCATCGAAAAGTTGCCATATTCTTCAAGAAGCTCAAGCATTTGTAACTTAAAGTAAATCCCAACCCATATAGTAATCTAAAATGAAATAAATATTAAACTTGATCCACTACACCCATATCCCCATATGGCATGCAAGCCTTAGTGATAACATTACATGTGAAATGCCACACAATAATTGTTGGCAAAATTAATTATTTAGGCGCACCAAAGTCCGCATTACAAATAATCACACATGCAATCATTACATCACACAAGACATTAGTCAATTAGACCATACAACCTGCTCTCTTGGCTGCAAAGTAATGTTAGTGGGTCTCTCTAGGTAACATTCATAGGTGAAACCATTCACTATACTCTCATATGAACATGTTATATGAAAAACCCTTGGATTGTTTTCTAAGAATAAAACTCTTCCCTTAATGCTTAATTCAAAACTTGTGGATTTTCAAAATCCACCTCCCAACCAAAATTCAACTTTTGAAGAATCTATTTGATAAAGTTCAACATATTCTTATGCTAATTTTATCAAGAAATGCCAAAATATTATCACAATTTGAACATACACATGTTATTTACAAAAAGATCATTCTTAATCTACTTTTAAATAACATTAACTTTAAACATACATCATAAGTTGAATTAACTTAAAAAATCTATCTCAAAATTGTTTCAAGATAAGAGAATCTATGGATCATGAAGATCCTCCATACAAAATGGATTAACGATTGTCTTATATGTTTTTCATTGATCTATCTCATCATTACTCCAAAATGAAACATTTCAAATATTCATTTGATATATTTTAACTTTTCTAATCACTTTTAATGATGATCTAAGAGCTAAATAATGATCATAAAGTTATCAAGTGCTCTAAATACAACAATGATATAAATACGATTCTTAGCTCAATGAATGAAATTATTGCTCTCTCTCTCTTGCTAATTCCTCAAGTGCTAAAGATATGTGGAATATCTTGATACTAAGGTGAGGGTAATGAGCACATGAAAAAGACTCGAAAAGTGGAAGTAGCCACAAAACTTGGAAATATGAAATTGAGGATAATGAGTCTTTAGAGAACTTATATTTTAGACTTGTCTCTTTAAGAAATGAGTTTGTTGAAGTAGGTTCTAATATAAGTGATGAAAATTTTGTAGGTAAGCTACTTCGGGTGATATCAGAAAGACTAGGTTGGGACTCGGTGGTTAGTTCCATTGAAACGATACAAGCTAAAGGCTTTGTATTACATCTCGAGGAGGTATATGCACAAATTTGTTCATATGAGAAGAACCACAAAGAAAAAATATGCTCAACCATCTTCAAGACTTTGGCCTTACCTGCACAATCATCATACAACTCTACATACAAATTCAAGTCAAGCAAAGACATATATCAAAAGCTCTATCAAGTTCTTTCGAAAGATGATGAGCTTCTCACCAAGCTAATCAAAGGAAGTTTAACTAAGTTTTGAGAGGAAAATTAATGAAGAAAGAATAGCACAAGGGAAGAAGGTGGTGTGCCTCACACGCAACAAGGATGAACATTGCACTCAAAATTGTTTTTGGAATCTTTCCTTCAAAGAGAAGAGGAGTTCAAAAGATCCAACAAGAAATCCATGCAAGCCACATGAATTAGTGGATCTGGTGAGAACTAAGAAGAAGAAGATGATGATGACGTTGGCAAAGGAGATGTAGAAAGCAAATTAGCCTTGATTGTCAATCTAAAGAAGGCATGCATGGAGCTTGTGCTTGAAGCAATAGAGGAAAACAACAACACCAATTCGAAGATGATTCAAATCATGAAAGAGATGGCTCGAGCTAAAGATGAAAAATACGCAAAGAAATGGGTTGCTCAACAAAGAGAAGAGGCACATGCACGAGAGAAGTTGAAAAAAAAGAAAGAGAAGAGGCTTATGCA
>CAXKVX010000471.1:0-62788 GCA_964058865.1 Eleocharis quinqueflora | reverse complement strand
TGAGAATGTAAGTCTCGCTTTTGCTAATACCTGGGCTGAGAATTTTTCCCTTGTTGTCGAAACATAGATTCATCATTCTTATTTTATTTTTCAACGGATTTTATTCATTCTGGCACTTCCGTTCATAGCTACTTTGATGGCAGTTGTTAGCTAAAGTATTAATTCAGATTTTAAATCTAATGGATAACTTGTTTTTTGGGTTACGTGCAAAAATAGTCCAAAATAAAATGAATTTTATTTTTATTTCTTTCTATTACATAGTTCAATCTACGAGAATACTATGCACTAAGTATGGTTTTGTTTGTGAAACTCTGCATGCCATGATTTATATACTCTGAGATGCTGCTGTAAAAGGTTTTTCTGGAGATAGATGTTTTGTTTAGGCTGATTGATTAGGCAAATTATGATGATTGCAAATGGAACTTTTCAGGAAAATTTGAAAGCGTCATGGGAGAATGAGAAGCAAGAATTACGGAAAGAGAGGGATGAAACTCTGAGAAAATATACTGAGACAGAAGAACAGGTTTGATTCATAATTGATGCGGGGATTTCAAATCTTGTGTAAAATCTTGTCATTATTATTTTAAATAGGTTGGGATCCATGATAACATATTAACTCTTCACAACATTTTTTGTAAGTCTGTCAAATGGACTGTTGCAAATAAGCTTTAATTAGATTAAGGCCTATCTACCATTAATTTTGTTTGCAGTTCTTCTGCTAATATTTCTTTCATCTTTTGTGGCTTTCAGAATAAGCTATTACACAGCAGGTTGGAGTCTTTGCACATTAGATTGGCTGACAAGGAGCAAGCTTCTGCTGGCTATTCTGTTGACTTGAAATCAGAGAGTGATTTGCAGAATGTTCTCTCTTATTTACGAAGGTCTAAGGAAATTGTAAGTGTGCTGCTATACTTTCTTTTCGGATTCTTCATTTAGGTACTTCATTGTTGATGTATTTTTCTTATTTTATTGCAGGCTGAAACAGAGATCTCATTGCTGAAACAAGAGAAGTTGCGGCTTCAATCCGAAGTGCGCCTTTTGATATATATGCATAGGACACACTCTTTCATCCTATGTAATTTCTGACCATCGGATTCTTGGCAAGATTCGTGCCAAAATTAAAAAAAAGAAAGCGGAATAGAGAAGGGCACTAGAATCGAGAGAAGAGAGAGAGTTAAAGTGGATTTTTTAAATTTGGCACGAATCTTGACAAGGATATGATGGCCAGAAATTGCATAGGATGAAAGGGTGTGTCATATGCACCTCTCTCTCTCTCTCTCTATATATATATATAATTGAGCAAAGCTATGGTAATATGCATAGGACACTCCCTTCCGTCCTATGCATGTTTAATTTGCTCAATAATTTGAGATTTAAGTTGCTCAATAAATTCTTCTTATCAAAATTTTGTAGGAAATCAAATTTCGTAATTTTTAGAGCTTTCTTGCTATTTTTAAATATTTTTTAAAAGCAGCTCTGATTTAATATAAAAAAAGTGCCATTTTCTGGGCTGTTTTAAAAATATTAAAAAGTAGCAAGAAACTTCTAATTTTATTTCCTACAAGATTTTGATATGAAGAATTTATTGAGCAACTTAAATCTCAATTTGTTGAGCAAAATAATCGCGCATAGAACGGAATGGGTGTCCTATGCATATTACGATAGCATTGCTCTATATAATTTGTCACTTATGGTTTTTACACACTTATCTTGCTTCTGTCATGTTTGTTTGTTCGACTCCTTTCTAACCTGAATCTTTCCCCCACATCCAGCTGGATATTGCATTAAGGGCATCACAGGATGCTCAAGCTTTGCTTCGTTCCCAAGCAGAGAATGCAAAAGCTACTACGTTCAAGGATGAAGAGTTCAAGTCCCTGCAGCTTCAGGTATCACTCAAATTTCTTTTCTTTCTTTTTCATATTGATGTCATAAACTTCATTTGTAGTACTTGCTAAAACTTATCTTTTGATTAGGTAAGAGAGATAAATTTGCTTCGGGAAAGCAACATTCAGCTTCGAGAAGAGAACAAGCAAAACTTTGAGGAATGCCAGGTTAGCTATAATGCTGCTTATTTATTGAATGAACCGAACCCCAAACAACATGCAATGTCATGCAAGCAGTTTAAGTTTTCTTTCTTTCCTAGAAACTCCGTGAGGAGGCACAAAAGGCTAAAATTGAAGCTGAAAGTTCGCGCAGTCTCCTGTCGGAGAAGCAGATCGATATTGAAGCTTGTCAAAAAGAGCTTGAAATGAGAAGGATAGAAGCAGAGAATCTAGATAACTGGATAAAGGAGGTACATTTTCAATCACTTGGTTTAAGTTGTTTTTGTTTGGTTTTGACTATATTTTCAGGGAGTATCTTGTACTTCTCTTGCAGTTGGTTGGAAGTAGCAAAAATATTGATCCCAAGGAACATGAGCGCATGAAAGATGAACTTCATCATATGAAGGTGTGTTGTTCTGATCCTCCAATAAAAAATCTTCATTTTATGGGGAAGTCATATCCTTGTCTAAGTTTCAATAGGGAATGAGCGGAATAAAATAACGAATTGAGAAGTTATACTGCATGAGAAAAGGACTGAGCCAAAGGAAAATGACAGTCTCACCTATTTTTGTGTTACTACTTTGCCATGTGTCTTATGTGTTTGCCAGAGTTTCATTGCTTAAAATTGTGGCTAAAGTGTTTTGTTGAGAAACAATGGAATGTTTCAGAAATGCACAGATTTGTTTTTGTTTGGCTTGTTTTAGCAAACAACAGATAGCCATTGATAATCACGACTATCTATGGGGCCCAGGTGCTTTTGACTGATAGTTCCAATGAGTATGAGCAAGCCAAGAATCACATTTTGGAAAGGGAACAGGCTGTCTTGAAGTTGGAAGAGAATCTTGCTAAATGTCAAGCAGATCTTGCTGAGCGTGAAAACAAGTTGAATGATTTTCTTCAAGTGGAGGTGCAATATATAACTTTATTATTCTATAATATAATTTCATTTACAAATTTTCTTTGTACATTCACCTGAACTCCATTGTATCTTACTGTTATGATCGTAATTAATAAATTGAACTGATTTAAAGAGAAATTGAGACAGAATTGGAGGAAATGAACAACAATTTGGGTTGAATAAGTCTTTTATTGAAGCTTTAAATCAACATTACAAGAAAGAAGAAATTGATAGCATTGTTTTTGTAGAAGATGAGTTTTCAGACAACCCATTTCTCGTTGAATTGATGCTTTTATAGTATAAGCATCAGTAAAATAAAAAAAATTACAGCAAGTGATCAGTAAACAGTAGAATACGACGAGCTGATATTCTCCAACGGCTTCTGACAAGGCCGTTAATCCAGCTGCTTCCTCTCTTATGCTTTTGTGTTGTTGGTGTCTGTCAGGTGGTCCCCTTCCATCAGCCCGCCCTTGTGATGCAATAATTCTCTTGGGCCTGTCAGCTGAACTGGGCCCTTTATCTCTTCCTTTGTTTTATTAACAGGCCCATTTCCTTTTATACATTTGTATTCACCCGACCCGTTAAGACATCAATGGCTATATCTCCTTCCTGGTACTGAATACCTGATACTTACAATATGCAGGCTAATCTAAGAGCAGAAATTGATAAGCAAAAACGCTATATAAATGCACTTAAGGTTTGTTTTTTGTTTCTTTCTAATATGATGCTGTATTGTTATTCACTTGGTGGTGTGCTTAGTCTACATTTATGATTGCAGAAAAAGAATGAGACACTGGTAAAGGACAGAGAAGATTTAAACAAAGAGAGAGAAGGTCTAAGTAAAGAAAAAGAAGGCCTTCTTAGAGAAAAAGAGAGTCAATCCAAGCAGATAGAAGAACTCAAATCAAGTACTGTTCTGTTATATTTGCACTGTTTCTTCTAGAGTTCTAGTTGATTTCTTTGTTTTGGTTTAATTTTACCTCGATGAAGTTTTAACAGGCAGGAAGTCTACGGGGGATTCATCAACTGATCAAGCTGCAAAGGAGAAAGACACTAGGATTCAGGTCCATATTGTGTCAAGACATTTTTTTAGCTTGCATTTCCTTTCACATTTGACATTTACTGAAACCTTATGAAGCAGATGCTTGAGAGAACTTTAGAGCGGGAGCGACAAGAGAAAGAAAGAGAGAAAGCAAGGCGGAAAAACGGCGAGCAAGTAGTTTTAAAGCTTCACGCTAATGTTCAAACGGTTTACTCTCAATCCTCTCTTGTTTCAATATAGTTTTTCCTTGTTAGTATAGTCATGTTTGAAGTTGCCTATTACACGTGCTTCCTAGATATCAACTGTTTGTACAGGATGAGAAGGTTTTTGGCTCTGAATACAGGTTAATAAAACACAGAAGCAAATATCCTATTGCAATACTGTTTGGGGACCAACAAACTAAACGGGCTGTTTCTCCAGACATTGATATGGAATTTAGAGGAAAAACAAGAAAACTGTTATTGATTTGCATATGCAAATTTTGTGCCCCTCTTTGTGAAGCTTTTGATAATTTTGTTCTAAACTTCTAATCGTGCAAGTTTTTTCTGTGGTCATGCAAGTTTTTCTTCTAAACTTCTAACCTCTGAAGATATGTTGTTAGCATATGATTCTGGTGACAAAATGAAATCGTCCTAAATGTTATTGCTCGGAAGACAGTAGGATTCTCCTACCATTGGTTTTTGGTTGCTATCACTTGTCTTTTGTTGTGACTTTTTGGAGGGCCAAACTCATTATAACTAGTGTGAAAAATGATTCCATTGAACAAGCAATGCACACAAATAGAAGTTTTATATAATAGTGGGGGTCAAAAGATGAATACAAAAAATTATTAATTTAATAGAGTTGGTGTCTTCGTTTTGTTTTGCCTCTTGATCATAGTTGTTGAATCGTATCGTATATCGTGTATCGTGTCGTTAAGATACGCTAAGCTATTTTCAAAATAACAAAAGGATTATAGTAATTAGTATCTAACAAAAAAAATCTAAATAACTAAAGAAGCCATTGTAATTTTAAATATATTGATAAGTGTTACTTGATATCGATGTAAATTCCTTGCATATTAAGGTATTTATCTTGGGAAATGGTGACTCACCCATGAATTTCACTACTCGTGTCGAACCGTAAGATACGTATCTCTCGTCCTTTGTCTCGTATCGAACCGTAAGATACGCATCGCGTATCGTAAGATACTAACATCTATGCTCTTGATCATCTGGAGAACAAAAGGTGTTGGGACTTGCTCACATTGCTCATGAGTAGAAAAGTCCAACGAGTTTTGTGCCAATCCTGAAGAGGTGTTGGGACTGGTGCCTTAGTGTTGGATGAAATGTTTTATTGCTACGACCTATATTTATTTTATAACTTCTACATCCTGCAACTCTTTTTGTAATGTTTTATTTTTTCCATTTTATATGGCTTTTGACAGTCCATATTGTTTCTTGCAGGATAAGAAAAAGGTGGAAGAGGAACTTTCAAAGCACAAGCAAAATGTAGCTATGCTTTTGGAGGTACAGATTTATATTCTTAACCTAAAACTTAACCGACTTCTTCTTTTGCTTCTTTCACCACATTGGGCCTGTAGCATATCCGACAGTTTATTCATTTTCCTCTTGTTCAAACTTGATGCTACAAGTTCATTGCCATTCCTTCACTTGAGCAGTGCATTCAATACTGGGTCTGTCAAGTATCTTGACTTCCATGTCTAAATAAGGGAAAAACTTAGTTACACCTTAGATAGGTGCTCCCTAGGTACTTCACTCAATCCGTACCGTTTGATTGGAATATATGATGCGAATCTCAATGCAATCAAATGGTACGGATTGAGTGGAGAACCTAGGGATACCTAAGTTTTTCCCTCTAAATATACCTAATTTTGCAAATTTTCCGATTGTCATCTGTAGAGCTTGTAGCTGTTATGCCTCTGGTACTTGGAATACTGAGTTCTGTGATCTTTATCATCAAATTGCTGGGCGTCTGTCTCATGCTTGGTTGTTGGGGTTGAGAATTTTTTTCTCATATCTCCTTTTTGTTTGTTTTTTTCTTCTTTGGTCTCAGAGCACTGGACTTGCAACTTCACAGATCCCATCTCAAGGAGCACTTGATGATCAGCTTGCTGCTTACTTCAACGCAGTGACTACCCTTGAATCAAGTGCTGCATCACTACAGGAGGGGCAAGGTGGCCCTTCAGCAACCCTTGATATCTCCAATTCGGAGGCCTTTCATCCTCCAGGTTGTCTCCTGTTCTTGCTTGAATTGTCCAAGTCTCTGTAGTTCTGTGCAGTACTATTTCATAGGAGTGGCACTTAGGCGTTGGAACCTTAATCTCTCTTTTTTTCTTATCCTCTTTGTTTGATTTAATAACTTCGTTTAGTTTGTGTATATGTAGCATTGGGGTGCCTCGGTTTGTGATCCTTTGTATGATTTACCTTAGAGGAGGGATGTGGACCATGCTTATTTTGACCATCTTGACAATGGAAATTCAAGTTAATTCATAAAAAATCTTTAAAATAAAAAAGTATATAGAGTGTATTCTTGAGCTTATAGATTAGTTGTGTTTACAATTTGGTGCGATTTGAGTGTTATTTAATATTGATCACGGACCATCAAATATTAACCGTTAAAAAGTTGCATTGAACTTGAATTTTGATGGAGAACGAGTGTCACTCATATCACACCAAATTTAAAACACAACTATAAGTTCAAGAACACACCTATATTTAATTTTTTTTTTCTATTTTAAAGTTTTTTATGAATTAAATTGAATTTTTGTTGTCAAGATTTTTCAAATAAGGATTGTCCAGTGATCCCTCTGTGTTATTTGGTGAAACTATTAGTTTACTCTCTATATTTGCTTGATTTCATAACATTCAGCTTTTCTTATTTGTTGCATAATAAAGTAATGGCTCTTCAACTAACACTTATTATTTGCCGCAGCATGTCTGTAACCAATAAGTTCTTTACTTTTTACAGCCCGCCAAGTTACCCCTCCTCCACCGGCAAGGACTTTGACTTCCCAAGCCAAACTAGTGGAGAGAAGAACGAGAACTGCCCTTACAGTGTCTAGGCCAACTGAAGCACGCAAGCCTGGAAGAAGGCTGGTAAGACCAGCTTTAGAGCGTACTGAGGAGACGCATGCTGATACAGAAATGGCAGCAGCTGAGGCACCGGCTGCATCTGAAGAGGCCAAGACCGGCATGGCATCCCATGATCCTGAAACCCCCTTATCCATCACATCTCTGTTGCGCAAGCGTGGGCCCTCCTCTGAGCCAAGAGAAGAGCCTGGAACACAAGAAGCAGCTCTTGAAGTTTCTGAAGCTGCTGCTCCCCCTCAAAAGAAACAGAAAGAAACTGCTGTTTGTCAAGGGAACCCTCAAGATACTGAATCAAGTCCTGTGCCAGATGTACCTGTTATTCCCACATCCCCTGAGATGCCGGAGGTTATACCTGAAGCAGTGGTAACTGCATATGATGTTGATGAACTGGTCAATGCAGAAGAAATGGATGCAGATCAGCCAGGTGGAGAAGAGGTCATTGAGGTGACAGGGGAGGATGATTCAACTAACAAGGATGAGATGGAGCTAGAGGGAAAGAACCAAGAAGAGGAGGAACAGCCGTTAGAAACTGATGCAACTGTAACTACTGCCTTAGAGGAGGGTGAAGCTGAACAAAACATACCCTCCGGGGGGGAGGAGGACAGGGAGGAAGGTGAATTGCCTGAGGAGCCAGATCAACCACAGGATGATATTCCTGGAGAAGGTGACAATTCTGAGTCAACCCCTACTGCTGATGAGGAAAAAGATGAGGAAGAAACGTTAGTGCCGCCTTTCCCAGAACCGGCAGCCGAACCCGGTGAGATTGCAGAGGAGAGAAGTGAGGGTGCTGAAATTGCAGATGAGGGTGCAAAGGGCAATGAAGAAGCACCTCCTGTTGTTGCCCCTGTACTTCAAAAGAGTCCACGAAGAATAGTACGGCTGGTGCGTGCAAGTTCGTCTAGTACTGTTCGCAAGAGCTCAGAAAGTTCTGCTGCGAGTGCTTCGGCTGCTGAGAGCCAGGGTTCTGGTCCTCCCTCCACAGAGACGGAGGCGGCAGATGTGTCGAGTCGTGGTGGTAGAACAATTCACTTGCCACTGAGAGCAAGGGAAAATGCTGCTCTAAGACAAGCAGGAATCCCACCCCAGCCCCAATCTTCTGGTCGTGGGCGCGGCCAATCTGGCACTAGTAGAGTACGATCCTTGCCTTTTCTCTTTTGACAATATGGAAGCTAAGATCATTTAAGAAAGATATATCTTTGTGTGTGTGTGGAAGCTAATTTGACCTAATTTATGTTGTTATGACAGCTTACTAGATCACGGGGCCGTGGACATGGGTAGATGATGCAAGTGGGAGCGCTTCATGCGAGGCATGCAGCAGAGTCAGAGAGCGTGCTTTTGTAATTTAAGTGCCCCATTGTGAGTGACGTAGGATGTCTTTCCTTGTAAATTTTGATAAATATGCCGAGCTTTTGTTGCTTCCCAAGTGCATTGTATTTTCTTACATGTCCCGCATGCTGTACGGATAATAGGATGTGAACAAGATAAATTTGGAAAGATAGTGTTATATGCACATATATATCTGTATTTCATTAAGCGTATTCAAATACGGATATCAGTTTCAAACCCGAAGGTGAAGATTCCTTGACCTAACGATGTCTGCCACTACCAGACGTTGGCTTTATATTGAAGAAGTTGGGGTTATAAATACAGCATGCGAGTCTGAAAGACTTCCCCTCGATCGGATTACCACTCAAACCAATCTGTAAGGACCGGACCCACCCTTTGCACAATTTTTAGCTATTACAATACCGCAACCATTCCCACCAAAAAACGACACCCCGATCGAGATTAATCAATTTTGGGTCATTCCAATCAAAACTCTCCAAACAGGAGAGCGTTGATGCCATGGGATGTTAAATTATGAATCAAGTTGTCATCGATCCTTGCCGCCTCTTCTCTTCCATTCCCTACCTTTCCCCTGCTAGAGCCCTTCCATCACCTTTCTTTAATGCATTCGTTTGAGTCTTTGCTCACCGACTTCATTCATCCTATCAGAGAGCCAATAAATGCCTTTGTAGCACCAATAAGCACACATAGTAAATGCTAATATTATAAACATGGCCCACATGCATCTGGTAAAAGTGGTCTTAATTGCCTACAAAAGTAAAAATGGAGTGTGGATGTAAAAAAAACCCTCTAATATCAGTCACCTTTTCAGAGAAGGGGAGCCTTGACACAACGGTAAAGTTGTTTTGTGACCAGGAGATTACGAGTTCGAGTCGTGGAAACAATCTCTTACAAAAATACAGAAAAAACAACGTACAAAGAATCCAAAGTGGTCCGATCTTTATCCGGATCCGCGCAAGCGGGAGCTACGTGCATCGGGCTGCATTTTTATCAGTCAGCTTTTGTGCCTAGCAACCCATAATGTAATTTGAGATAGATGTAGTTGGATTTTCTGAATAATTCATTCACTACTATAATGTACACTTTATAGAAATACTATTGAGCATAATAGAAAACTGATATAGCCTTATCTACAGTCTAATTACACATCTATCATTCTATATTTAACATCCCTCCTCAAGTTGGAGCATATATATCTAACATTTTCAACTTGTTACATATATATCCCTCCTCATTACGGTCATAACCATAGGAGGTAGAACAATTTATTTGCTATTTGGAGGATTTTCAAGGCTTATTTCGGAATTTTAGCTTTTAGTATAAATAGGGGGTTCCAGAACAGAACAAGGTCTGGATTTTTAGAATTTAGTTCTTCCATTATTCATCTTAGAGAGAGAAAGAGAGATTCTAGAGAGAGAAGAAGAAGAAAAGCCTTGGATTCATCATCTTTTTCTTGGTTTATTCCTTTTATCATTTCTTTTTACTTTCTTTTGAGATTTATTTGTTGTATTATCTAGTCATGTTGGGCTAATCTCCATTAGATTTTCTAGAAAGAACTTGAAACTTTTGTATGTTTACTTGGTTTATATATTATCTTTGATTGTTTTGTCATATGACTTGTGCTATTTTAATTATTTGCGACCTTTGATCAAATTGCATATTTTATGATTTAATAATTGAAATTGAAAAATAGAATTGTTAGATCTCGACCACAAGTAGCAAGGTAAATAATAATCTAAGTACCGAACGTAACGATGATTGTCTATAGGCCTAACCTAATTGAATTGAGTAATTATACCAATAATTGTTACTCACCACATGCATTATATTTTCTCTGATTGTGTTTTATTGGTTAAAACTATTAACTTTAGGTTAATGCAGGAAATTCCTTCCAAGAGAGCACGAAAAGTTATCAATGGGTGCATATCCATAATGTCAGATCATCATAACTTGTACCTTTCCTATGCGCCTAGATCATGCATCAAGCAAGCCCATTATATGGCAAATGAAATGAGGAAACATGGAGAGCTCAACTCAGAGAAGTTATCAAAAATCATGGAAGCGCCTTCATCTTTTCTCTGGGATAAAACCTAAGTAATTTGATTGTTAAGGAATATTTTGTACTGTAGCAGCCCCTTTTTGTTTAAATATATCAGGGATGACTGTTTACTTTAATTATGTTTAATTAGTAGGTGATCTAAGTAGGAGCTCACTCTGTCAAGCTCCTATCTACTTATGATTCTAGGATATCTTTTGTTAACACTGTAATCTGCATTGTTGTGTTTACAATGCATGCCTACGGGCTTTGGTTTAAAAAAAAAAAATTGAATTGAGTAATTGTACTAAGTATCGAGAGGCGAATTATAATTATTTAAGTTAATTAGGACAATGAGATCTTAATGAATTTAGACTAGGATAATCAAGTACCGAGAGGTGAAAATTATTTTAGTTTAGATATGGTGTTAACATAGAAATATCCCTTAATATCAAAACTTGTTAATTGCGTCGTCATAATACAAAACAAATATTAATCAATCAAGTAGATATCAACAAGTGGATATGAAATCCTAGAAACACTAAGTCTCTTATTTTGAATTCTCTAAATTTGTGTAATTGCGTTCAACTTAACCTAAATTTCCTAAAACATGAAAAATCAAACATCGACTCTTTTTTTTTTTTACTTTAAACAAATACCAAACCCCACTTACTTTTCTTACATAGTTTAAATTACTAGAATATGAAAGCGAAATCCGATTTGACCCTGAGGATTCAACACCCCAAGTACTACAATTGATTGTTATATACTTGCAACTTTCATTTAGGAACTAGGGTTATAAAACATCAAATCAGCAACCTGTTATGACGGGTTGGGGACCAGTTGTGACGGGTTGTCCATGCGTTATGGTAACGCATGGCTCTGGAGGTGCCCAAATGACTTGCTCTTGATGTCTTTGTGATTGTCTTGACTTGTACATGCATGTTTAAGCCTTCGTATCATTAATATGTACCTGTATAAACCTGCAACTCACCAAAACTCAATTGTGCAAGGTTAGTACTGATTTGTTTTGCAAATTGTCAAACAAGAGATGAGTTTAATCCAAGAAACCCCCTTTTGGCAATTTGCAAAATCATATGTGTGTGCAGCGGGTTCCCAGCCGCTCTACAAAGGCAAACATGTTCGATGACAACAGGTTCCTAACAAACCATCCGATACAACGGGTTCCCAACCGTTGTAACGGGTTCCCAGTCGCTCTACAAATGCAAACGTGTCCGATTGACAACACAATCAAGGACGATGATGAACTAGTTGACAACACAACGTAGTTCACCAAACTAAAACAAACAACAAAGTGACAATTAGAGAATTAGCTATCCTAAACACTCTCAAGGTGTGGATGCTGAAGGAGAAGGCTCTTGTGCTCTTTCTGGTACTCAATTAGATGCTTGTAAACATGGGTAGGGCTTTTTGGACACTTCTGGTCCATATCCCCAAGGTATATATTGTTGGATTAAACTCATCTCTTGTTTGACAATTTGCAAAATAAATCAATACTAACCTTACACATTTTAGTTTTGGTGAGATACATGTTTATAAAGGTACACGTTTATGATGCAAATGCTCAAATATGCATGTACAAGTCAAGACATACTCAAAGATATCAAGAGCAAGCTAATTGGGCATTTCCAGAGCCATGCCTTACCATAATACATTCTCAACCCGTCACAACGGCTGCCCAAACCATCACAACGAGTGCCCAACCCGTCACAAGGGGTCCCCAACCCGTTACTATAACGCATCACTGACCCGTCACAATGGGTTCCTGCTCAAGAAACCCCAGAATCTAGTGAATCAAGCAGAGAAGGGCAAATCTGAAAAGCTATCAACCCGTTATAACAGATTTTGTAACAGGTTGCATATTTCTGTAACACAAGGGCAAGATTTCAAAATTGCAAGACTTCAAGAAGTGCTCAACCTATATATACATTGGGGATACGAACCAAAAAATAATAATCAAAACCCTCTCCAAGCTTTCAAGCACACAATTGAGTACCAAAAAGAGCACTAAAGACTTCTTCTATAGCTGCCTAACCTGAAAGACTTAGGATAACTACAATCATCTACTTGTCAATTCAAGAACACTTATTTTGCTAGCTTTGTTAGCCTTTTGGTGTACTACATTGTGTTGTCAAGTAGTACATTTCTGTCCTTGATTGTGTTGTCAATCAGACCTTTTACCTTGTAGAGTGGTGTAGCCCCTTGCATAGGTTTATAAATCTTAGATTGGTTTATACTTATGTGAGAAGAAACCAAAGATGGATTCTGCAATTGTAAAAACTCTCATTGTTTAGTGGATTCGATCCTGGAAGAAAATTTTGGTTCCGGAAGTCCCGTGGACGTAGGCCTAGTTTGTTTGTAGGCCAAACCACGTTATATTGTGTGTTTTTGTGTTCTCTTGCTCTTTTCTCTTTACTATACTTGCATTTTGTTATCTTGATTTGTTGTATCACTCTTAGTACCTTCTTGTGAAATTATAGCTAGGTGATTAAGGTCTAAATGTTTGAATTGTTATTGTTAAAACACTTCCACACTAGCACTTGACCTTAGGAACTCATTCTAACAATTGGTATCAGAGCATCCAGGTTCATACCTAGCAACATGAGTATTAACATGAGTATGGTTAAGATTCAAATATGATAAAAGTTTGGACAAGAAGGATGAAGAGATTAATGTACTTTTGAAAATAATTTGTGAATTGAAATCAAAATTGAATCATCTTGAGTCTAAATGTGAAGAAATGTACGTATGAAAGGTTAAATCTTCAAATGTTTAAATTTGTGCACCTACTACAATTAATCTTTGAAAGTGGTTGTAACCAAAATGGTCCAACCACTATCAACAATTTGAGAACCAAAATGGTCCAACCACTATCAAAAAATGGTTATAAGCATGGAGGCCAAGTCATCTTTGAAAGTAATGAACGTGAAAGTAAGATCATTGGAATTGGTTCAATTGGTAATGTCCATGTAACCATTGATGATGTTTATCTTGTTGATTGTTTAAATTTCAACTTATTAAGTGTGAGTAAGTTGTGTGATAACGGTTTTCATCTTAGCTTTGATGACAAAAAATGCTCACTATATTATAACCATACCAATGAGTTAGTCTATACCGGTAAAAGAACAAAAAATGTTTACAATCTTCAAATCAACCATTTCATCAACGGTGAACAATGGTTATGGCACTGAAGGTTAGGTCATACATCTTTCAATTTTATTAAGAAACTAGTCAATTTTTAGTTAGTTCGTGGTCTACCAATCTCTAGGATAAATGTTGATAGCATGTGTGATGCTTGTATGAAGGTAAACTAACCAAGACTAGTTTCAAGCTAAAAGATCGGATCTCAACCAAAAGAACTTTAGAACTTATTCACATGAACTAGTTTAGACCAATTAACATACCTAGTTTAGCAAGAAAATATATGTATTTGCAAGCTTTTAAATAGCGGCTATAAAACGGCGATTTAGCGGTTTTAGAGTTTTTTGGAGCTATAACGCAAGATATATTGAAAAATACGGTTTTAGCGATTTTTGGCGATATAACGGTTTTAGCAGCCGATAAAGCGGACACGATTTAACGTTTTAGCGGCGATATAGCGGTTTTAGTGGTGATATAACTGTTTTTGCTGTTTAATTGTTATTTTTTTTAGCAGATCAAGTTTTAGGTGACTTTTTCATTTTTTTTTCTTTATGCTTCTAAACTACTAATATACTTGCTTTTGAATTATTCAATATATTATTCTTTGAAAATATATTTTGTGAACAAATTACTATTATATGCTATAATTAAGCATACAAATTATATTAATTATAATTTATACTTAATATCATTTGAAATAAAGTAATATGATATAAATATCGATATGGTAGTTGATAACAAATTATTATTATATGTTATTATTAAGCATATAAATTATATTAATTATAATTTATAATTAATATCATTTGAAATAAAATAATATGTTATAAATATCTATATGGTAGTTGATAACAAATTACTATTATATGTTATTATTAAACATATAAATTGTATTAATTATAATTTATACTTAATATCATTTGAAATAAATTTATATAATATAAATATCGATATGGTAGTTTATCGACCGTTTTATCACCGATAAAACGCTAAACGCTAAATCACTCCTCCACCGCTAAACCGCGCGAACCGCTATTTTAAACCTTGTGTATTTGTGATTGTTGATGACTTTAGTAGGTATACACGAGTTAACTTTTTGAGATACAAAGAAGAGGATTGTGAATATTTTATTGACTTTTGTTCACAAGTTGAGAACCAAAGAGAGGTAAAGATAGTTTCCATTCGTAGTGATCATGGTGGTGAGTTTGAAAACTCAAGGTTATACAAATTTTCCTCTAGAAATGGTTACAAGCATGAGTTCTCCGCACCATGAACACCTCAACAAAACATAGTAGTTGAGTGCAAAAACCGAAACTTGCAAGAGCTTGCAAGATCAATGCTAAATGAGTACATGACACCAAAATTCCTTTGGGCCGAAGCGGTCAATACCGCATGTAAAATCATTAACCGGGCATATGTTAGATCGTTGACCAACAAGACTCAATATGAAATTTGAAAAGGTTATAAGCACAACATTTCTTACTTTAGGGTATTTGGATCAAAATGTTTTGTACTTGACCAATCTTTGAGTTTGGGTAAGTTTGATTCAAGATCTTTAAAAGGAATCTTTGTAGGTTACTCATCTACAAATAGAGCTTATAGAGTGTATTTACTTCATTCAAAAACAATTGTTGAGTTCATACATGTCAAGTTTGATGAAGGTATTACTAACATGGCTGAAAAGGATAAGGATGTTGTAGGTACAATTGATTCTCATGATAATGGAAATTCTACACAAGAAGGTGCAAGGAGTGAGGAATTGATGCAAGGAAGAATTATACTCAATGAAGAAGATGGTGAAAAATCAAATGGTGAAAGAGTTGAGGAGTCAAATGCATTGAATGAAGAATACTCAAGAGAGTTGGAAGACCATGATGAATAAGGAAACATACTAAATGAGGATATTCAAAGGAAAAATATCTCACCAAATCAAATCGAATATCAAGCACCGAAGTGCTTAGGGAGGTTAATTCTCATCCTCTAGACAAAGTTGTAAGTGACCCAAGAATTGAAGTCACAACTCGTTCTAGGTTAAACGTGTGGTATCTCATTGTGCTTTTGTATCACAACTTGAACCCACACACTTTAAGGAAGCCAATCAAGATCCTAATTGGATTCTTGCTATGTAAGAAGAGCTTGTCCAATTTGAACGAAATAATGTATGGACCTTGATACCAAAACCTTCAAACCGGACCATCATTGGAACCAAATGGGTTTATAGAAAAAAAGAATGAGTTTGGCAACATTATTAGAAGCAAAGCACGTCTTGTTGCAAAAGGGTATACTCAACAAGAGGGGGTTGATTATGATGAGACATTTGCATCCGTAACACGATTAGAGTCCATAAGAATGCTTCTTGCTTATGCTTCTCATATGAAATTAGTGTTATATCAAATGAATGTTAAAAATATATTTTAAATGGATTTATTAATGAGGAAGTCTATGTTTCTCAACCACAAGGTTTTGAACACCCCTCTCTCACTAACCATGTCTATAGACTACACAAAGCCATGTATGGTCCAAAAAAGGCTCCTAGAGCTTGGTAAGAAAGATTGAGTACATTCTTAATGATAATGATTTTAAAAGAGGCTTAAAAGATACAACTATTTTCACAAAAAAGATAAGATTGATAATCTCTTAGTACAAATTTATGTGAATGATATTATTTTGGATCTACTAATGTTTTGCTTGCGGAGAATTTTTCTAAGCTCATGAATAGAAAGTTCGAAATGTCTATGATGGGAGAGCTCAACTTTTTCCTTGGACTACAAATTAAGCAAAATGATGAAGATATTTCCATAAATCAATCAAAATACACCAAGGAGCTCATGAAGCGTTTTGGAGTGGAAGATAGCAAAGCAATGAAGACACATATGACAACTAACACACATCTTGATATTGATGAAAGAGGAAGATTGGTTGACATTCCACAATATAGAGCTATAATTGAAAGTCTTCTCTACCTCACCGCAAGTCGTTCAGATATTATGTATGTTGTGTGCCTATGTGCGAGGTTTCAAGCTTGTCCAAAAGAATCTCACATGATAGCCATAAAAAGAATCTTGCGTTATGTTAAAGGTACACTCAACCTTAGTATTTGGTATGTACGAACCACTAAGTTAGATCTAATTGGATATATCGATGCGGACTTTGCCGGTGATCGTATAGATAGGAAAAATATTAGTGGAACATGTCAATTTCTAGGTGAGTCCTTAGTGTCTTGGTTAAGTAAAAAGTAAACTTTGGTTGCTCTCTCTACAGTCAAAGCAGAGTATATAATCGCGGGTAGTTATTGTTGTTGGATTAAACTCATATCTTGTTTGACAATTTGCAAAACAAATCAGTACTAACCTTGCACAATTGAGTTTTGATGAAGTTGCAGGTTAAGACATGTACAACATGATGCTGGAAAAGCTCAAACATGCTTAACACAAGTAGAGACATGCTCAAGACATCAAGAGATGGCTTCACAGAGCCATGCGTTACCATAACGCTTCATGAACCCATCACAACGGTTCAGCAACCCGTCATAATGGGTGCCCAACCCGTCACAATGGATTAAAAGGAGAAGATCAGAGCAGAGAAGGTGTTTCACATAGTCATGCATTACAGTAACGCTTCTCAGACGCGTTATAACACATCGCCACCCATTACAACGGGTTCCTACTCAAGATGGCCCAGAAGACAGTCTGAGAAGCACATAAGGGCAATTCTGGAAAGTTGTCAACCTGTTATAACGGGTTCCATAACGCATTGCAGATTCCTGTAACGCTTCAGGCCAATTTCAAGGTTTCAAGACTCCAAGAAGTGCTCAGTCTATATATATGAAGGGGAGACGAACCAGGAAGACATATGAAACCCCCCACAAGCTTTCAAGCATCTAATAGAGCACCAGAAAGAGCAACAAAGCCTCCTCCTTCAGCTACCAAAACCTGAGAGCATTAGGATAGCTAATATAATCTAATCGTTAATCCGAGAACTTTTATTTTGCTAGTTTCTATTCTTTGGTGCACTACATTTGTTTTGTCAAGTAGTGCGTCACTGTCCTTGATTCTGTAGTCAATCAGACCTTTTACTGTGTAGAATGGTGTAACCCTTGCATTGGTCTAGGAATCGAAGATTGGTTTGCTTGTTTAGAAGAAATTAAAGATCGGTTCCGAAATTGTAAATAACACTTATTTGTTAGTGGAATCGGCCCCGGAAAAAAGTTTTGGTTTCGAGAGTCCCGTGGATGTAGGACTAGTTTGTTTGTAGGCCGAACCACGTTATATCGCGTGTTCTTGAGTTCTCTTGATTGCTCTTGCTATTTACTCTCTCTCATATTCTTGCTCTTTGTTGATTTGTGAATTGCTCTATTATTCTTAGAACTTGCTTGCATAAATTTTAGCTAGATGATTAAGGTCTAAAAGCTTGAATTATAATTGTTGATTGAAAACGCTTTCGTCCTATTATTTGACCTTAGCCTTTGCTACTTTAATCTCCCAAATTCCAACAATTGATATCAGAGCACACAAGTTCATACCTAACTAATTTGACCAAAATGAGTCTTGACATGAGTATGGTTGAACCTCCTAAACTCTTGCAAATGGAAATTTTGAATTTTGGAAAAAGGCAATGCAATGATATCTTAGTGGAAATGATCTATTGTGCACACTTGACAAAGAAAACTTCTATGCCACCAAGGATTCACCCTCTAGGACATTAGACAATAGTTATGCTGCTTATCTCATATTGAATTTTGTGGATGAGTCCATAGGAGAAATGCTTGTTGATTCTAATATTGCATATGAAATGTGGTATATTCTTGAAATTGCATTTAAAGAGGATACTAGTTCTAACAATTGTGATTTAAGTGTAGTGGATCACAATGTTGAATCTACAACTATCTTACAAGAGGAGGACAAAATCTCGGTGCAAGAGCAAATCATTGAAGGCAAAGCAAAAGATGGATTGAATGATGAAGTTGCTCAAATCTTCACCAAAGTTAATAAGCAATACCTTGAAGAAAGAGGAATTATGACCACATATTCATCCAACTCATTAGGAGAGGTACATCTAAACTCTAATAGCTTAAGCATAAGGTCTATATCCAAGAATGAAAAACTCTTGTATGATGACCAAGCTATCCTTAGTGAATATGAATTGAGAGTCAAATATGATAAAATAAGGATGAGTCTAGATATAAAGGATGAAGAGATCAATGTACTTTTGAAGAGAATTTGTGAATTAGAATCTAAGATGAATCATCTTGATTCTTGAGTCCATAAGTGAAGAAAAGTCTATATAAAAAATTGAATCCTCTTATGTTAAAGTTTGTACACCCGCTTCAATCAATCACAAGAGAAAATAATGTTGGGTTACGAACAGTTCAAAGCCCGTAAAATGGCCTAAGTCTGTGGAAATACCGTGACTTCTAGATTATTACAAACTAACAAATAATCTCAACCAAAAAGCTTTCATCATGCATTTAAACTCATCTCTTGTTTGACAATTTGCAAAACAAATCAGTACTAATCTTGCACAGTTTTGGTGAGATGTAGGTTTATACATGTACACATTGATGAGCAAGCTACCAGAGCCAAGCATGCATGTACAAGTCAAGACATACTCAAAGATATCAAGAGCAAGCTAATTGGGCATTTCCAGAGCCATGCGTTACCATAATGCATGCTCAACCCGTCACAATGGGTGCCCAACTCGTCATAAGGGTTTGAAGAGGAGAAGTGCTGAAGAACAAAGGAGTTTCCAGAGCCATGCATTACTGTAACGCATCACTGACCCGTCACAATGGGTTCTTCACTCGTTATAACGTGTTCCCAATCCGTCACAACGGGTTCCTGCTCAAGAAGCCCCAGAAGTCAGTGAATCAAGCAGAGAAGAGCAAATCTGGAAAGCTACCAACTCGTTATAACGAGTTCTGTAGCAGGTTGCATATTTTTGTAACGCAAGGGCAAGATTTCAAGATTGCAAGACTTCAATAAGTGTCCAATCTATATATACATTGGGGATACAAATCATGAATACAATCAAAACCCTCCCCAAGCTTTCAATCACACAATTGAGCAATAGAAAGAGCACTAAAGGCTTCTCCTACAACTGCCTAACCCGAGAGACTTATGATAGCCATAATCATCTAATTGTCAATCCGAGAACACTTATTTTGCTAGTTTTGTTAGCGTTTTGGTGCACTACATTGTGTTGTCAAGTGGTGCATCTATGTCCTTGATTGTGTTGTCAATTAAACAATTTACCTTGTTGAGTGGTGTAGCCCCTTGCATAGGTTTAGGATTCTAAGATCAATTTACTTATGTGAGAATAAACCAAAGATATATTCCACAAATGTAAAAGCTCTCATTGTTTAGTTGATTCGGTCTTGGAAGAAAGTTTTTATTTTGGGAGTCCCGTGGACGTAGGCCTAGTTTGTTTGTAGGCCGAATCAAGTTACATCATGTGTTCTTGTATTCTCTTTCTCTTTGCTCTTTACTCGCTCTCTTTACTATACTTGCACTTTATTATCTTGATTTGTTCCACACTCTTAGTACTTGCTTGTGAAATTCTAGCTAGATGATTAAGGTCTAAAAGTTTGAATTGTCATTGTTAAAAACGCTTCTGCACCAGCACTTTACCTTAGGAGCTAATTCTAACATATATAGGTTGGCACATTTTGAAGTCTTGAAATCTTGAACATGGTGTCTTGCATTACATAATTTCCTAACCCGTTACAATGGTAATGGGTTGGCTCCTTTCCCATTTTGCCCTTCAATGCATATATGGTTAACTTCTGGGCATTCCTAAACAGGAACCCATTGTGACGGGTGAGGAACCTGTTATGACGGATTGGGAACCTGTTATAACGATTCTGACTTGCGTTACAGTAACACATGGTTATGCCAAACTCCTCCTTTGCATTTTCTTCTGGATCTTCTCTTCTTCAAACCGTTGTAACGCCTTAACATCCATTGTGACAGGTTAGGAACCCGTTGTGATGGGTTCTCTCGCGTTGTGGTAACACAAGGCTCTGTCTTGCTATGTTTTGGTTGCTCTTGATATCTTCTTGATCCTCTTGGCTTGTGCATGCAACATGAAGCCTTTGCATCATCAAATTATACATGTATAAACTTGCAACTCATCAAAACTCAATTGTGCAAGGTTATTACTGAATTATTTTGCAAATTGTCAAATCAAAGAAGAGTTTAATCTAACAAACTCCCCTTTTGATGCACTACACTAACATTTCTGCTCATTTTTGCAAAGTTTGGAAAAAGATTCAATTCAAATTTTAATTCTCCCCCTAAATGCAAGCATGCATTTCAATTACAAGTCAAGGTAATCAAGCTCTCCCTTAATATAATCAAGTATAAATTTGACAATTAAGCATAAGATATTGAGTTATACACTCTCCCTCAATCCTCTTACATTTTTTGGTACTCGATTATCCATTGGGACATCAAAATTCTAATCCGTATTATCTAATTGGTTTGGTTCCGCATTGGGCGCTAAGATCCACATGTTAATCTTGTACTTTTTACTTGGAACCCAAAATACTCCGTATTATCTCATTGGTTTCGGTACACCCAATTGTATCTAACTTGTCAACAAGGTTTTCGGATTTGAAAGCCGGTTGAGGGTTTCTTCGAATCCTTAGACCGGCTTTGGTTATGATTTTGGTCAAAAGATGTGGATAAGACAAAGATTTCCTTTCACTAGACAAGGCGAACCTCATGTGGTTTAGGATGATATACGGGATTTGAATAATCTTATCAAAACAAATTAAATGATGAAGACAATACATTTCATTCATTTCCAAATTTGTTTTGATTTTTCTCTTGAGAGTTAAATATTGTTGATGAATAGAAATGCTAAACGATATCTTGGCATATCAACTCCTTTTTGAGGGTGTTGCAGGAGCATGGAGCACCAGACAATAACCTTACAACACAAAAAATGAATGTAATAACAATTTACAGCTTGCAGGATAAACAGGTTCTTCATCAACAAAATTGTTGTATTTCAGGTTAAAGGAGATGGGAAAAGCTAGTAAAGAACAAGAAAACAAATAGTAAAATAATAAGCAATTAGGTAATTTTCTGAACAAAGAGATTTCATCTTAAAGCACACATTTGTCAACAGATCTAGAGCATACATAGAAGGCCAATGAATACATGCACTTTCAGTACATTTCATGAAAAATAGCAGGCAAGCAGTGGGCTCTTTAGATAAGGCTGACATAATTTTTCACAAAATTTGAGCTGTTAGATCATCACATCTAAGTTTCTGATGCAAATGTTTGATGTTTGCTAATCCTAGCCAACTGTTTCTTATAATTTACAAAATTGGGTTACTATGGTTTTGAGGTTTCAAACTTATCAAGTGTTGTTGAGTCAAGGATAATAGGTGCAAATGGCCTAATATCTCAAGTGGTAGCTAACTAGAATGATGGGTTCAAACCTCAATGATATGATCTTCATAGGTATGCTATCTACGTGAAGCATCAGAAGGGCGAACTCTTGATCGTTGCACTGTATGTGGATGATCTGATCTTCATGGGCAATAGTCAGGGGCTGACTGAAGAATTCAAAATGGCGATAAAGAATAGTAAAGACTAGTGCATAAGCATTTAAGAACAATTACAATTCAAGCCTTTAGACTTTAATCACCTAGCTAAAATTTCAGCAAGCAAGTACTAAGAACAATTGAGCAATTCAAAAATAACAAAGTGCAAGAATAGTACAGACTGAGAGTAAAGAGCAAGAGCAATCAAGAGAACACAAGAACACACGATATAACGTGGTTCGTCCACAGTACTCCTGGAACCAAAACTTCCTTCCAGGACCGATTCCACTAAATAATAAGTGTTATTTACAATTGTGAAACCTATATTTGATTTCTTCTAAAAAAGAAAACCTATCTTACAAGTGTTCTATACAATTCAGATGGTTAGGGCTCTGTCGGATTTGACAGATCTTCATGCGTGCGTTCATTAAAGTTCAAACAGTCCTCTCCGTTATCTAGGTAGAAAGGAGATGAAAAGAAAGAACATTTTCAAATTACGTCGATCTGCGTTGAGGAGGGCCAACCTACATAAGATAATCCTAAACCCTAACCCCATGTTTGGTAGAGGAGTAAGTGAGGAATAAACCTTCTATTCCTCACTTAAGGAGCCAAACATGAATAAACAAAGTAGGAATAAGTAGGCATAAGAGGGAGTTATAACTCCATAACTTAAGGAGCCTTACAAGGTGGTTTAAGTTATTCCTCCAACTTACTCCTCTGCGGGTCCCACAATTCAAATTATTATATTGTTATTGGTACATTTTAATAATAATTATCATAATTTAATTACATTAATATAATTATAACAATGATTGTTATCATTATTATAATGATAATTATAATAATAATTATTATTATGGTAATTATAAGAATTAATTATAGTAATGATAATTATATTTACTATTGTAAATAAATATATTAATTAAATATTAAATATTTCTATTAATAATAATTATAGTAATATAATAATAATAATCATATAATGATCCTAATTAATATAATAATGATAATATAATAATGCTTTATAACCATATTATATTATTACTATAATGATAATAATAATTATTGTTATTATGGTAATTATAATAATAATTATTATTGTAATTATACTAATAATAATAATAATTATAATAATAATTAAAATAATGATTATTATAATTATTTACTATAATAATGATAATTATAATAATTAATTATAGTAATGATAATTATATTTATTATTGTAAATAAATATATTAATTAAATATTAAATATTTGTATTAATAATAATTAAGTAATATAATAATAATAATCATATAATAATCATAATTAATATAATAACGATAAATATAATAATGATTTATAACGATATTATATTATTACTATAATGATAATAATAATTATTGTTATTATGGTAATTATAATAATAATAATTATTATTTTAATTATACTAATAATAATAATTATAATAATAATTAAAATAATGATTATTATAATGATTTACTATAATAATGATAATTATAATAATTAATTATAATAATGATAATTATCTTTACTATTGTTAATAAATATATTATTAAATATTAAATATTTGGGTTAATAATATTTACAGTAATATAATTATAAATATTAATTATAAATATAATAATCATAATTATAATAATTATAAATATTATTTTTTTATTATTTCTTTGAGAGTATCTTGATTTTTATAAGTATTTTGAATATATTAAATATTATTTTTTTTATAATATGTTCTTTAACTTTTTAGTATTTATAATAGCAATAACAACAAGTATATTTAATTTTAGTATTATCTTGATAACAATATGATTGATTTTGCTATAATTATCTATATATTTTAATATGTTGACATGAATCTTATTCTCTTTTATTCTTTCATCAATGTAACCAAACATGAATAAATTAAGATGGCATAATTTTACTTGAGAAGTTAAGCCTCTTTAACTTTATTCTCTAACCAAACATAGGGTAAATCAGTGGTGAAGAGAGGAGCAGGGCCAAACATATGATTGTATGTGGCAATATTCAGCGATATCTCTGTGTTGAAGAGCAAAATTAGAATTGAGCGATTGGAACGCGATAGATAAATCAACGGATAAAATCAGCTCCGAAATTTTCCAAATAAATCTCAGTCATTGCATGTTTTGTCCTCGAGGTGCTAGACAAGACAACACTTCAATACATATACGACAAACTCAAAATGTTCAGGCACACACAACGGCAACGCGCGCGCGCGCTCTCTTCTCTCCTCTCCGTCTCTCTCATTATTATTTCGTGCATTCGTAACATTTACAGAGACACAAAAATGGTGATCTCTCTCTCTCTCTCTCACACACACACACACACACACACACAGACAGATAGCATAGCATAGCATAGCATAGCACAGCACAGCTTCTCTGCCCACCATTTCTCCTCCTTGCAAACTTCTTTGCCGAGCCTCGGTCTACACGAAAGGTACGAATTACGAATGTGAAATTAATTGTTTTGTCTCCTCTCCCCTCCCTTGTCGCCTTTAAACCCCCGCTCTCAGTTTTAGAGCAACTTTCCAAAATTGAACTTTCCGGTTAGAGCATGGTAAAGGATAGATAGCCATCCAATTCAATATGCGCCTTATCTCCTAACAAATTGACAAGTTTCTACTTTGATTATAACTGATTTAATACCGACATGAGATACCAAATTCACTTTTTTCATCAACTCCTTTTATGGCATGCAAATTTTAGCTAACATTTGTAATTAGGCTTTTCATTTTTTGTACTGCCCTTGTTCAATTTTTTATCTATTGCTACTACACAAGTATTGAAGCAGGCCTAGGCCTAGGTAGTCAAAAGTTGCAATAAACAACCAGTATTTGTGAACTTTATCCAACTGGTCTGACTTGTAGGAGGTGATTCGAGAGGATGACGAGAAACTGATAGCGCTAAGGGAGGAGCTCGGTGGAGAGGTGTATGAGGCAGTAAAGACCGCTCTGATGGAGTTGAATGAGTACAATCCGAGTGGCCGGTACACCATCTCAGAGCTGTGGAACTTCAAGGAGGGGCGCGAGGCTACTCTCAAGGAGGTCATCCAGTTTATCCTCAAGCAGTGGAAGAGCCTTAAGAGGAAGAGGGGTGCTTAATTTTGATTCAACCCTGTGCTCTCTTTGCTCGGCTAGCTCTTTAATGTTGCACATTTCTTATGGGTAATTTTTATTTTTTTTACTTGAATGAAACTAGTAGCTTAGTAGATTAGAGACTACTTGCTGAATTCTGGCACTATTGTTTCCTTTGGAATTGGTCGGGATTTTTCAGGGAATTATGCAGTTTTCATTTCCTCATATGAGTATTGTATGTAGTCACTTGATGCCTTTAGGAAAGTAGTGCCTTTAGGAAGTAGTGGACTACCTTTGATCTATCTAATTTTTGAAAGCCCTGTACTGGATATCTCCTGCTTCTTATGAGAGCATGGTCAGAAGGTCAGAAATGCGTTAACAAATAGCTGAAAATTCTTATTCTGTTAAGAAATTTACTTTGTTCCCAAATTTTGTTGCAGTTGCTTGCAACATTTGTGATTTTATTTGTGATGGTATGATATAATGCTTCTTCCCGTAAATATGATTTTACTTGCACATTTTTCTAGCACTTCCATGTGCTTGATTTAATCAAACTAATTCTTAGGCAAAATTAAGAGAAAGTACAGTTTCTGTATCAAACATTGAATTAAGGCAGAGTACATTCAGGCGGAGGTCTAGGATACCGTGCTCTGTCGGTACAGTAGTCATAGTTGATGTAGTTTTTCTTTACATTCTGGTAAGCAGCAGTTTCATCAGGTGTAAGTACTTGATATTTGCCTACATTCCACCAGTGGGTGGGAGAAGCACAGGAATTAGTGACGGAGGCATCGCAACCTGCTACGTCAAATCCTTGAAAACGGGCGGTGAAGGGGGCACATGACCAATTTGTCTTGGTTAGGCCTCCATCAGTGGCCCAACTATCTCCATTCCATAGACTGGCAATTATTTTCATTGGTTGGGATGGGAATTCAGCTCCTTTGCTTGTCGAGTTCCTCATAACTCTGATTGGTGTTTCATCCACCCAAAACCTGGGGACAAATCCAACAAAGAATCATGCATTAGTTAATTGTATTGCTATCGGATTGATTGCTGTATTCTTTCCCAGTACAGGAACTGAGTAACAGTACAAGGAGACGAGAGGATGAACTAAATTAGTTATTACACGAGTTGATAGGGATTCCAAAGGATTCTGTAGTCGTGGAAGTCGGCAGTGGGGTCGAACCAGAGATGGAGACGCTGCTCTCTGCCGCCCTGGCCGTTCATGTAGATGTTGGTCTGAAGAGTGATGGGCTCCCCTTGTTTGTTTCCCAAGAACTCGAAGTCCAGTTCGTCGTGCTTCTCTGTACTCGATGACATCTGTGCGGTTCGAAAAAGAAGAAGTCAGTTAGCAAGACTACAAACAGTACTTAATGAATATTATGGTGTGATTAAGATGAGAAACTTGCATAATAGGCGGTGACAATTCCAGCAGTGTCAGTGTCTTTATTGGGCAGCTTTATTCTCATGTGGAATAGTCCGGAGGCGTAGGAAGACCTGGAGCTGAATCCCGCACCTCAAACAAGAGTTTATTGCCAATTCTTAACTAATTAATACATACATGCACCACAAGTCCAAAAATTACTAAAGAGCAGGTACCTAGCTACTTACCTGAACTTTGATCCATGGAGAGCTGAACCTCACTACCTCCGTTGAGGTACGCCACGTGGCTACCACCCCATGTGACCACGTAGTTCTCGTCGAATTTATTTGCATCATAACAAATGGTGTGATGAGGCACGACCAACAACTAAGAACATACTTCATGATCGCTATATATGTATGCATGAAGCTAGCTAGTATGCGATTAAGTTTATATCTTCAATTTAATTGTATATAAGAACAAGCTTCTGCTTTTTGTCGCACTAGTAATGAAGTTTATTTCACACGTACGGTGTGAGTACCTCAATTAAGCTACACACCATGCATATCTATCTAATCTAATCTAATCTAATCTAATCTAGTTATTATATATATGTATTTGTAGAGGCGTCAAGGTCAGCAATTAGACATCGACTTGGGTGTGAGCTGTATGACTGACATTTGCTATCTACCTCTCATGATCTCATCCATGCACGCAACCACCTTCATTATTAATTTCTCCGTTCTCTCATTTCATCTCCATCTATCTCTCTCTACTTGATAATTAATTAATTAATGGTTCTTTCATTTTCATCCGTGTTGCACAGTTCTTCGTTAATTTATATTTTTAGTTTGGTGCATGAAAGCAATTAAACTTTGGAAGGAGCTCAGGCTGATCGCCCATGCACGTCGTGCTTTAATAGTTTCCAAATAAAAGAGTTGTCTTCTTTTTGCAGTCATACACCATGGATGAATTCGCATCAACTGCAAGTCTAACACAATTAATACTGATACTATTGTCTCTCAGTTTTCTACATCTAAGGCATGATTTCATATTTGAAAAGTAATAATTATCTAGGCTGACGGAAGCTTTTATATAAAACCAAAAAAAAAAATACAAAATTGATCCGTTGTTACAATGATCATAAGCGTGTACTTCACTACAACGGAATGGACATTTAATAGCCACCATTTTATAGCGGATCTAAAGTACTGCCGCTATAAAATATGACTCGTGACAATTTCGTAATAAACTTTGTACATTTAATAGCGGATGTTGGTAAAATTCCATTATAAAACAAGACAGGAAAAAAATCTGAGGACCTTTAATAGCGGATCCATATCAGCCCCGCTATAAAAGGTTCCCTTTAAAAGCGGATCCATGACAACACCCGCTATTAAAAGTCTTTTATAGCGGCATGGAGGGAAGACCCGCTATTAAAAACCTTTTCAATAGTGGCTTGGCTCTAAGGTCCGCTATAAAATGTTTCAGACCTAAAAAGTCCCGTGTGCAACACCTTCTTCCCCAACCCACAACCATCATTTGTCACCAGCCACCAACCACAATTAAATCAGCCACCATTAATTCTCTCTTTGATTTGTTTTTTTTGAATGCTTGACAGCAGCTGTCAAGTGTGAAATTAAAAATAAAATTGGAGTACAATTTTCATCACAGTACCTCTCTATCCTGTCTAGAACTGGCGATGTAATATCAACCTCTTCCTAATTGCCCTGTCTATGTCTAACTCTAGTTGTGCACTACCCATACACTTTCCTATTTCCCTTCCCTGCTCCCCTTGTCATGAAGCAGAGGCAACATCAGCTGTCTCTACGGTTTCAACAATGCGCCATCTAGAGTGTTGCATCTTGTATTGTACGTTGCACCAGTGTGGTAGGTGATAGCAGCTGGCTGTCTTGAGGCTGAAACACCTTCGAGTTGCGTATCTTCCAAGTGTTCCATAGCATTGCCATGAGTGGTGTTAGCAGCTTTGTTTTCCCGTCTCTTTGCGTACTCGCTGAGTTCAATGTGCGTGTGATCATTGCCTCAATTGTTGTATCTGGCGTGAAGAAGGTTATCCCATAGTGGGTCTGTAGGTTGAACCATGCAGTGACCACAAAAGGACAACATAAGAAAAGGTGGAGGCTTGATTCAATCGGACAGGAGCTACAAAGCACACATGCCATTGGACAATTTATCTTCCTGCGTTGCATTACGTCGTGGGTGAGTAGTTTGTTCCTGAGGAGTAGGTATACAAAGATCTTGATTGTAGCAGGTGATTTAGATTTCCACAGCCACCCCCAGTATGGCTTCACCAGTCCTGCACCTGATATGAGGTCGTAAATGGACTTCGAAGAGTAGCATCCCGATGTGTGCCATCTCCACCTGATTGTGTCTCCATGAGATCGGAAGGTGATATCTTCTAGTATCGATACATCATTAGTGTCTGATGCATTCCTTGGATGCGGCAGCAACACGTGTAGAATGTCTTTGGCCTCCTTGAGTGAGATTCTGGGCAAGAGATATGGGTTCCTTCTCGTGGCTCCATTTCGAAGTGGCAATCCTGACCATGAATCGGTCCAGAAGGCTATCGATTGTCCCATCCCGATGTCCCAATAAGTACTCCAGAGGAACAATTGGGATAGGCTATGCAAGTCCCTCCAAAAAAAAGATCCTGTTTTATTCCAGATGGCTGGTCCTCTGTCACATGAGCCTCTCCAATACAACTTGTTAATAACCCTCGTCCAAAGGCATGTTGGGCTTGCATATGCCTTCCACCACCAACGGAGTAGCATTGCTTTGTTGTGGAGCTGAAAGTTTTTTATACCGAGACCCCCATACCTTTGGGATGCATACCGTCTGCCAATTGAGGAGGTGGACCCCACTGGCATGATTGTTCTTCCCCCATATGAAATCCCTTCGAATTTTATCTAACCATCTAATTACCCATGTCGGTATCTTGTAGCAACAATTTTTGAAATTTGTTAGAAGCTCATATTAAATACTCTTTTCTATTTGATTTTGTGCACTATTTTTTTGCTGCATCAACGCTCCCTCTTCTCTATCTTGATATGTCAAGGTTAATTAATTAATTTCTTATATATCAATCTTATTTTTTTGTCATTTAAATAGTGCTAATAATATTTTATGCATTAATATGTTTTTTGTTATTAATGCAGCAATCAATTGCTAACTTTTCATCTTCATCACCTCCTCTTTTGATCAATCTATTGAAGGTTAATTTTGATATCTATCTTATAATTATTAAATTTCATATATATTTAATGTTTTGCATTGCATATGATTAAATTGAATATATATATATATATATATATATATATATATATAAGTATAGTTATATAGGACCAAAATATCAGAATATAAATTAATGATTTAGGTCGGTACCCGTTCGGAATTAATCCAATAGGGATAAATATCGAATAGTCCCTGTTTGGGACTACTCTTTGAATATTTTGTTTCATTTAGGATTAGTGGACATATGATAGTTGTAATCTAGTGTTTGCGAAGAATTCGGTTCAGTATTTTCCCAATTGTTCTCACGAATACGTGCGTACATGGCAATGTGTGTCGGCATATTCGGGGAGATGAGGGGAAATGCTGCCAGATTTTTCTCAAACATTAGATTGCAACTATCATATGTTCACTAATGAGACAAAGTATTCGAAGAGTGGGTTAGGATGGTTGACCAGCCCAAAACTTTTATGTAACTTCATAACCCATACCGTATAATTAACATATGCATAATTTTTTTTCAAAATACCTGAGAGGACTTGGAAAATTTATGAAGTGTGCCGGCGAATATATGAAATTGCGAGGTGAAAAAATACTTCTTTGTTCATGTTCGAAATGTGAGAACTTGATAAGACATAGTGATGTCGATGAAGTTGAACTTCATTTGATTAGACATGGATTTATGAAATGTTACACCCGATGGATATGGCATGGAGATAATGCCGAACAATTGGTAGAAGTAGTTGGGACAAGTCGAAATGGACCAGATCCAGAAGCTGTAGAGAGTGTACAAGATGGAAAATATAGAAAATATACGGAATGAAAATGTAGAAAATGTATGCGAAGCAAATGTAGAAATAACAAAAAATGTAGAGAATCTTCAGTGTACAAACAATTATCAATTGGATGAAATG
Organism: Eleocharis quinqueflora; assembly: GCA_964058865.1. NCBI lineage: Eukaryota > Viridiplantae > Streptophyta > Magnoliopsida > Poales > Cyperaceae > Eleocharis > Eleocharis quinqueflora. The sequence goes on along the minus strand of CAXKVX010000471.1, from coordinate 31,997 downwards.
ATGAGTGATGTCGAAAATGATTGTGCTTATATTTCCGAAATTTTGGATAACTTGTTTCGACAAGAATCTAATATACCGTTATTTACTAGTTGCACAAAATTTACAAAAATATTAGTTGTTTTTAAATTGTACAATCTAAAAGCAAAGAATGGATAGAGCGATAAGAGTTTTGCATAAAACTAGCCTTGTACCATTTATGTTTTCATAAATATAGCCTTGTACTAGTTACAAAAATAGTCTATTTTTGTGCTAGATTTAACTTTGTACCAGTTATGCTATTATGGTACCAGATATGTTTGCATAAAACAAGCCTTGTACCAATTGTGTTTGCATAAAACTAGCATTGTACCAATTATGTTTGCATACAAATAGCCTTGTAATAGTTATGTTTGCATAAAAATAACCTTTTTTCCTTACAAATTTATTGGTTTAAGTATTTATGTGATGTACTAGTTATGTTTGCATAAAAATAACTTTGTACTAGTTGATACCATACTTGAATAGAGAAATGAGTTAACTAAAACAAGCATAACATATTTTTTTATTTATCTTTTGCAGGAGCTTCATTCATTTTTGCAACATTATTCAGATAGCGAGATCGCACAGGTAAAGCACATGCTTTGCGAATATATTAGTTATAGTTTGTAACTTTGTGTGTAACTTAGAGATACATATGTTATGCTTTGCGAATATTCATATGTAGTTGTGTCTTTTTTGAAGATATTTGTTGTTACGATATAAATTAATATAAATATGTGTTTTTGTATGCGTGAATGTATGTGTGTGTATATGTTTGTGATATATCGATTGATATCGATTGTTATATTTGTTTGCTACTGAAAATCTCGTCAGGTTAAAAATTGAAAACATAGTTTTAATACCGAACCATTGTCAGACCGTTATAGAAAGTAAATATTAAAAAAGGGTTTTTATAGCAGACTAGCTAGCGACCCGCTATAGAAAGTTGGTTTATTATAGTGGACGGGGCCTAAATGCCGCTATAAAATCCCCACTTTCTATAGTGGGACTTTTCCTGGGTCCGCTATAGAAGAGGGTTTTTATAGCGGACCCTTCTGTACGTCCGCTATAATAGATCGAACATTCTATAGCGGGTCCTTCTGACATTTAATACCTCCCCCCTTTAATAGCAGGCATAGGTCTGCTATTAAATCCAATATTTCTTCGATATTAATTCTTAAAACTGTAGTAGTGCTTGTTAAATTCAAATATAGGAGGAGTTTTAGGTCAGAGGATGATCATCAAAACTATGTTAATATATAATATATCTTTACAGAGCAACCTCATTAACTGAGAGATTGTATGTGAATAATAATTTAAAGTCAGAAGATTTGATCTATAAATGGTGCACTGTTTATAATCTTAGCTTAGGGATTAATTTTGTTTGGATTTAAATTGAGTTATTATCGATTTTTGGTCGTCTGAAATTCGGGTTGGGTCAAAAGTTCAAGTATCTGAAGAATTACATTGTAGGAGGAGGCCGGAGAAGAAAACAACACTAGAAGGAAATATTTATGTCCCTATCAGTCATCTCATACGCATGCTCTAGCCTCTGTCAGAGCAACCTGCCTTGAAACAAGGCCATGCTTAACTTGATGATATCCGTCATGAGAATAAAACAAACAAACAAAAACAATAAATAAATACTCCACCCCTCTGATAATCTGATTCCCTCTATGCTCTGCCCTTTTTCTTATTTGTCATCTACTCTTACACAGTTACACGCACAAAAAGAGCGTACAAAACAAAACACAATCACTTTTTGTTATGACTTGTGATGAAGAACTATATATAAATAATAATTATCAATTCAGTGTACAAAACGCCAAAGGCCACAATAGCCTGCTATACTACAAGTCCTTTTCCTGCAGCTCGTTGAATCAACCCCACACTCCGCATCACTTGTGCATCTGTGATTTCCTCGCAGATCAGCCATATGACATGCGCTCTCCACCCTAGCTCCATCTATCGTCTCCGGGCACATTTGTGATGACAGAGCACTTACTCTACTTACCTTGCTCTCATCCTGTCAAATAATATTTTCTAACCAGTTAACCACAATGCAGTTCCTTTTTTTTCAAAATCAGGAGGCAGATTATCTACTAACATTAATTAACATCTTATAAACATATTACAATAAAAAGAGAAGGCTACAAACTAGGACAATGTAATTGCATCCTACAAAAATACAACTAAGAACAAAGTAGTTTGAGATTGGATTTGTGGATGAAAGTGGCATTTCATACAAAAGCATTGATAGATTTGCCCTAATACAAGCAATGCTGTTTGTTATTGGATGTGGTTATATTACTGAGTTTCTACTTTTACAGGTGTGTTAGTACCTTAAATGATGTCCAGTTGGTTGGAATATATGTCGCAGGCAGTCGCTCATGCCACAAATTTGTCACAGGAAGAGGATGACCTTCTGTCGTAAATACAATATTTTGACCAGCCAGGAATGAATCATCATAAAGAAGATATAGATACTTGCATCTGAACACATAAACACACACACACACACACACACAAAAAGGTTTCAAAAATTATATTAAAAGAAAAACAACGAGTCTGTTTCCATTTTAAGAAAATATATTATTCAAGAAAGCTCACGTCTCTGATAGGAAGTAGCTGTGTTGATGGTCTTCCAGTTGCATTGTAGAAACATCTCTAACACTTGCAAAACCACCATCTACTTTAGTGTGGTAGTACAAAGATGCGACAATTGATTCTCCTACTTCCAAGTACCATGGATCTGGTAAAAACACTCTCAAGTCATACGAAGCAAATCACATAAAGGAAAAAAAAAGAATCAAGGAAATAAATATTAGGAACATGCCAAACACCTTTTGTTGCTTGATAAAGATAGTATGTAGACTCAGCAAGTTCTGGGCGCAATGGATAATATTTCTCGGTCGGATGTAGTGTGTTATGCTCCAATAGATACCTATAGCATAAGTATAAAATTCATAATCACATGTTACTTTGTACTTTTTAATTATAAATTGGAAGGATAATACAGGTGAGTCTGTATTCGCTTCCACAGTTGTGATGGTAGAGCAACTATGTAATGTGATCTCAAACATCTGATTCGCACTGGACGTAAATACCACAATGCAGCTTCTTTCTTTGTTTGTGTGTGTCTGTGTTTTGAGGGGGAGGGGGGTCAGATTTGTGTGCGATTCTTACCAAGTAGGCATCTGACATGGTATGTCATAGATCTATGGCAAAACAACTATGGCAGCAGAGGTGCATTCATATATTGGTAGGTGGCAGCTAACTTATTTGACAACATTGACAACTGGCATCACAATTGAAACTAAGAATACTATGTGTTCTTCAACATCCCAAATAAATCTGTGTCAAATTTGGATCAATCTGAAATAATTTCGCCATCATCAAATGTCAACAAAACTAAACTATTGATTTTTCTATCACTCAATAGGTGACCAATAAGTTTCCAAGTTGCACAAAATTCAATAAACAGATAGACAAATATCTAAAATTTTCTCTCTTGATTTTGCTATTATTTGTGCCAGCATTGTTAGCATAGATATTAAATTACCTTTCAGGTAATACACCATACTTCTTCCATACATAGAAAAATTCTCGGTGGGATAAATTAGCAGCTGCAACGTCTCCAACAAGAGTCTGATTATATATGAGATAAATAAAAATAGGACACAAGTACTGCAGTGAACATAGCTTCTAATTTTAATAGAATTGATTAACCAACCTGAAGCCCAGGCCAGAATGCCTGAAGGCTAGTTAGCTGCCAATAAGTTGCTTTTCCAGACCGCATATCAGCCTCATGATACCTGAAATATGGATTTAAATATTTGAACTAATATTCCAGTCCTAAATACTATAATTACACTTTGATCCAACAAGGAAGTATATACCAAGGGCCATGCCGAAAGTACTTCTGAACTGCGAGATAAGCAGATTGGAACATGTCCCAAAACTCGTCACTTCCAAAAAGAATGTATGCCTTCATTAAGTACTCATAAAATGAATCAACTCCTAAAAACCAAAACAAGAATATAAAAAGTACTTAACAATGGCATAAGAACAGAAAAATTTACCAAATTAAAAATAGAAAGAGGCAAGTACCAGCTCCAATGCCTGTCGAGTACTCTATCCATTCACCAGTCAAAACATTGAGAGTTGTTCCTAAGAGGTTCAAAGAACTTCTCATACTCCACAATTTGCGCAAGGCACGGAGAGCTGCTCTTTCAAATCTAGAATCACCGGTCAGACGTGACAGTGATCCCATTTCAAGGATCAGAGAGCCTGCAAAATTTAGTAACCATTTCAAGAAAATCAAAAGAGATTTTAAAAGTAATTCACAAAATTATGCATTTTAATCTTCTGACCACATCCTGATGTGCTCGTTTCTGTTGTTTCATTCTCCATAACACCATGCTGCAAAATAGACAAAGAAGAAACAAGTATTTATTACACTATGAAGGAAAGAATAATAGAAGGAAGATAAAATAAAAGCAGTCGAAATACATTTGCAACAGGAACTATCCTCCACATTGATATATTCTAACTGAGTCACACCTTAGTTACTGAAGTCAGCCTAAGAACCTAATGTGCAAAATACATTTTCAAATATGTATCTCATCGCATGTTTGTCGAAGTGCCACCATACAAAATGAAGAAGAGAGAATGGTAAGTAATTCTGTGAATAAGACGCATTCATTTTTCACAAAGTCACCTTGAGATTAATCCATGCATATGGTAAACCGGTAGGAGTTTCAAACGCTGGCAGGATTCGTTGGCCTAAATCTTGAGCAAGAAGGAGTAAGCGATCATTGTATGCACTACTTTGAAACAAACTTTTATTCTCAGAGGCAAGAATATGTGCTGAAATTAGGCCTCCGAGAATTCTAATGTTACACTGTTCATCAAAGAAAAAGGAAAAAGGGAAAACAAAAGAAAATTATTTATTTTTTGAGCTTGATTGACAGCATGGCCGTACAGATACCAAATGTCCGTTACTATTATGTCAGGTCAAATACCACTGCAAACTGTTACTTATATGCCTCCACAGACCACAAGTACAGTATTATACCAGTTATATTTGCTAATCAAACTTATGTGTCATTTTGGTGTGTTTGCTTCTTTATGCAAAATTGATTTAGGCTAGTTGGAACAGATTTAAGGTTCAGTAACAGATATACCTCAAACAGATTTACACGAGCATCCACGTCAAATGTAAGGTTCTCTGACAGCCACATAACCCCTCTTTCAAACTCTGAGAAGTTACCTAAGACAATAAGACTGCATAAGCCAAATAAAAACTATATCACCTAAACAAAGAAAAAGAATGACGGGAAAGAAAAATGTGGGTAGAAAGCTGAAACAAGTACAACACAACTATAAATTTTAAATTAAGAAAATTAATTGCATCGGAAAGTATACCTCGACAATGATTCAATTAAGGACAATGCTGATCCATTGTAATTTTGTGGCAGGAACTCAAGCTGAGATGAGCAAAAACATTTGAAGTGTCACAAACGAACTCCTCAAGGCAGATTTAATTAGAAAATAAGCTGAATCAGGCCTAGATAACTCCTAGATTATCCTAATATAATTGGAAAACTCTTCAAACATTTGTATAGAGATTTAGCTAAACAAAGAATCGAAGGGAGTGGGATCGCCCATTGAAGCCAATCACACAAATTATGAAAGAATGACTCCAAAAGTTTGAATTTCAGACTTTATTTTGGAATTATCCTTGTCTATTAAGAAAGACCATTAAACAGCAATAGAAACTGAATCAAATATGAAGCATACTGGCATTACTTTCATTTAACCACTATTCTCAATTCGCATATTCAGTAAACTAGTTCCCCACTCCCCAGTAAAATATGCCCATTCATTTTTAAGCATGTTCGGAATGAAAAATCTCAAGGAACAGAAAAGAGCAGATTACATTTAGGTTTCCGAGCTCACTGAGGGAGTCTGTGAAAGTCTTGGTAAGTGGTTTTAGTTCATCATGCTGCAAGTCCAAAGTGAGCACATTTAATTAGCATGATCAAGGGCAATTTAATTTTTAGCTGAAAGAGAAAGATACAAACCGGAAAAGCATGCGCCATGTAGTTATCGTAAGCATGGTAAAACCTGAGAAAAAAAAAAAGGAAAGCAGATCGCAGGAGCAATTAGAAGCCATTTTGATTTGAGCTCCCCAAGCAAACAAATTAAAGCGCATATAGAGAAAAAGAGAAGGAGAAAAGACAATAGTAAAAGGGAAAACTCACATCTTTCGGACCTTCTCTCTCATGAGCACCTTCTTGGCGTGGGAGAAGGCACTAGCCTTGTTATTTACAAAAAATGCGAAGACAAGTAACAGGAGCAACGGTACAACAAATCTCTTGTCCAACCCCATGGATCGATCGCTCATCGCTGTGCTGTAACGTAATCACTAATGAGGAAGGGAAGGGAAGGGAAGGGAAGGAGAAAGAGAAGGAGAAAGAGAAAGAGAAAGAGAAAGAGAAGAGAAGGGAGGAGACGGAGACCCTCCGTTTCGATTGATTCGTTAAACAAGCAACTAAATCCGAATAAAATAAATAGATAGCCGATCTGATCTGATAAATAAATAAATCGATGTAATGGTTACCAGAAAATCAGAAATCAGATAGATCATGGATAGATGGGATAGATAGATAGTCGCTGACCAGTGGGGCCCGCCCCAAGAATGAATCGATGTTTTTCGGCGAAATGATAGAGAGCGCCGCGACAACGCCTACAAGGACCAAATTATAGAGCGGATGAGAATGACGCCACTAGCCAGCGCCGAAGACACACACAAGACAACCAATGAGAATTGAGAAAGTTGAGATGCAGCTGATCTGGCACTGGCAGCTCAGAGGAGTTCTGTGCCTGCGCTACTAACCAGCTACTCATACAATGCACCCAATCACTCCGCTCTCTTTCTTTATATTTTAATTTTATGTTCCAAAGATAAAATGTCTCTCCATTCCACTCAATGCTTCATCTTCAACTTTGATTTTCTTAACTAAAATTATTATATAATCTCATCTAAATCGTCCAATCCTCATTTCATTTTTTTTATTCATCTAAAATGTCACCTGCATATACATAAAGATAGTACATGTTAGCCGGAGCAATGAAGTGTCGAAGTACGGAACACCAGATGCGGAGACAAAATGCGTGAGTCACGAGTTCGCGAAGAGACATGTAGCGAGGCTGCAAAGAGATGCGTTAAAGATCTACGAGCTGTGGAGTGACACAACCTAGATGCGCATGTGCATGTGACCAAATCTTAAGATTTTTGCTATTTTTGCATATTTTTTATATGTTTTCTTTGAGTATTTGATGAGAAATAGGTATAAAAAAACGAAGAACGAGAGAATTTCTATTTCGTTGATCGTATATTCTTTACAAACAGCATCACTCGTGTATAACTTTATTCGACAAACTAACATCTCCAGCAGTATCTAATGTCTCTGTTTCTAATAAAAAAAAAAATTGATTGCATTAAAAACTAAACTAAAGCCCAAAGGCCCAAACCATAAGCAACGCTACTTGAAGAAAATTAATTGAAGTAAAATAAATCTAAAGTTCAAAGGCCCAAACTATAATTGCTTCTTTATAATACAGCTAACTATTAGGGTTGTCAATGTAATGCGTTTTTAACTTTTTTCATTTCGTTCGCGAACGACAGAACATTAACGCAAGAGATTTTGATTGTGTTCAGTAGGCGAAACGTTCAACACAAATTCTCAGAGTTTCGTCGAGTTAAACGCAATGAAAACAAAACAAACTCATTATGTTCCGTTTTAAACGTTTCTTATGTTATGCTATTATAAAATTATAAAATCATGTTTTACTAAGCATTCTGAAAAGTTCCAAAAAAATAATAATTAAATACATCGATCTTAATTACTGAAGTTATTAACTAAATATATATTAGCATTAATTGTTGTGTCTCTTGCTCTCTTCATCTCGTTTTTCTCTTTTAGAATATTATGTCTCTTCTCTTCCTCTTATGCACCATTTCATCTTCCTCTTCTACTCCATCAGTCACCTCACCTCGACAATTCTTCAAAGGGAATTTCAAAGGTACGTACCCACAAAACCCTCACATCTTCGCTCAATGTTCATTATTAGTTCAAAATTGAAATTGATCGCTTTGCAATTAGTCCAAAGTTAGTTAAATTAATATATTGAAATGATTGCACTCTCAAAGTTAGGTTGTAGGGCTTAGGGATTAGGTTTAAGGTAATGAGTTGTTTAATACATTAGAAATGTTCACTAATTAATATCTTGTTGATACCGTTATCGTGTTTGGCTCATGTAGTGAAAAATAGTAGAACTGGTGTTTGTTTCATGTGGTGAAAAAACAATTAATTTTAATGTTGTGTACTTATGTTTTGATTTGTTTAATTTGTTGTTGATGCGACTTTAATGTTGATGTGAGTTTACATTTAAATTTTTCTATTTTTCAGAGTTTTTTCCATAATTTGTTTGGCTCTGTTGTGCACCATTAGTAGTTGTAAACGTTAAAGAGAATTCACGTTTTTCATGTTTTGGCTGTTAAACTAAATGCAACGTTCAACGCAATAAAAAATCCTCACGTTTATTAAACGCAACGTAAGACACAAGAAAATTTCGTTATGCTCTTAAAACGCAACGATTAACGCAAGTTGTTACCATTTCGTGCATTTGACAACCCTACTAACTATTATTCAAATGGGTTCTTGTGTTTTTTTGAGATGGATCCTTAAATATATTCTTTTTTCTATTTACAAATTAGTTCTATAAAAAGTAAATCTTTTTTTTCAGCTAGGTCCAAGGACCCACCAAGACGAGTGTAGCTCTCCCCCTGCTCCTAACCTTCCTTCTAAGAGGCTGTACGTACATGTTCCTATCAACTATACACTAGGCATGGACATGAACAAATTTAGTTGAAACTTAGTTCTAAGTTGTGATCTCCTATGTAAATAACATTATATATATACCTCTGTTATTAAATAAAGTTTTGTTCTTAAATGTATAGCATTAATTTTTTGTTGAAAAGAATAATATCCTGAGCTATTTGACCTTGCTTCATTCTTTGTTTGTTTCAAATTTGGAACCGAAAATTGTTGTAATATCCTACACTTAGCTTATTATATGTTTATGTATATTAATATTATTCATTAAGGTTAGCACTTGTATTTGCAATTACGTACAATAAGAGAAATCATATGACTATATGAGTGATGAGCTTACTGTTAACATGGATGAAGGAGGTAGGTGAGTCAAAGAACTGATTAATGCCAAATTGAGGAAAGAACTAAAACCGGTTAGCAAGCTGTGATGAAAATGCGTGCAAGCTTAAGCTAGCTGTCGCTGCCTCTAAATTTGTACTGACGACACGCGCACAGCACACGGCACACGTAGAGGGCATCAGCATGACAACATGACAGCATGACAGCATGCATGCAAATAAATAAAGACTAGCTACAAGCACTCGGGGCCTTTGAATCCAGCTGCCTCTATTGCTTCCCTCCTCTCCTCCAAAACTGAATTTCTCCCTAACCCAGCTAGAGCTAGCTAGCTAATCAATCACCTCTTGAGACTTGAGAGGAGAGCCCCACCTTACGATCGACTTCCCCATCATCAAACCTAGCTAGCTAGCTAACCAAACATGGCGCGGCCCCTCTACCCCTCCACCGCCTTGCTCCTCGTAGCCGCCGCCACCGCCGCACTTGCTTGCCTCTCCCTCCCCTCAGCCGATGCCAAGCTCACTGCCACCTACTACAAGAAGACCTGCCCCCGCATGGAGAAGATCATATCCGAAGCCGTCACCACCAAGCAGCTCTCCAACCCCACAACCGCCGCCGGCACCCTCCGCGTCTTCTTCCATGACTGCTTTGTTTCCGGCTGTGACGCCTCCACTTTTATTAGCAGTAACCAGTTCAACAAGGCAGAGCGTGATGCCGATATCAACCTCTCCCTCCCCGGCGACGCCTTTGATCTCGTCATCCGTGCCAAGTCCACCCTAGAGCTTGAATGTCCTGGTACGTACGCGCGTACCTACCACATCTCATCCATGTCACCATGTGTCGCTTTAATTAGTTTGCCTAGCTCTAGCTATCTGTAATTGTATATATTAACTTCAACTTGTCAGACGCAGCATACGTACCTATGCCCATTTCCAACGGCCAGGCCCATATATATATTATATATGTGGCCATGTGGGAAAAATAATTAACTAATTAAATTCTGATATATAATTAATATATTAGTTATGTAATTCTTCAGGAATTGTCTCCTGCTCGGACATCCTTGCTCTGGCCACACGAGATCTCATCTCCATGGTTGGTGGGCCCTTCTACACGGTGCGTCTTGGCCGCAAAGATTCCCTAACATCCACCGCCTCCTCCGCCAAAGGGCACCTCCCCATGACGAACCAATCCATACACGACATCATCGGTATTTTCGAAAAGAACGGCTTCACCGTGCCAGAGCTCGTCGCACTCACCGGGGCACACACCATTGGTTTCTCTCACTGCAGGGAGTATGCCGACCGCATATACAACTACAAGAACGGAGGCCCCAAGGCCTTTGACCCCTCGCTGGACCCGAGGTACGCGAAAGGACTCCAAGTGGCATGCGCAAAGTGGAAGACCGATCATACCATCGCAACGTTTAATGACATCATGACACCCGGCAAGTTCGACAATTTGTACTTCAAGAATTTGGAGAGGGGATTGGGTCTTCTGAGCATCGACGAGGCATTGTTCCAAGACAAGAGGACGAAGCCACTCGTGCAGCTCTACGCGTCAAACCAGACGGCTTTCTTCAATGATTTTGCACATGCCATAGAGAAGCTCAGTAGGTTTGGTGTCAAGACTGGCAAAAAAGGCGAGGTCCGGCGCCGGTGTGATGCCTTCAACCATATCTCTACATGATGTCATTTTATGTGGATTGTATTAATTGGAGAGACGTATTTGACAAAAAAAAAATGAAGTTTTTTCTAAGAATGCTAAAATCGTTTATATATGGTTATGGTGTTGTGAATTATTGTCCGTAATATCGTTATTATTATTACATCGTAACTTGCGGCAAATAATCAATGGTTTCTAGTTCAGAATTTTTGTAGCAGAAATATGCAAATTACGACTTTATAAGTTTGGATCACAAATTAAGCAATTTTTGTGTGTTTTCTTATATTCTTTTTCCTTTTATGATGAAACACAAGCTACGTACAGGCCATGGTACATTTATTTCTGTCTTCTAAATTTTGATATTCATTGCTCCAAAAACTCTCCTTCAAGCTTAGAGCATCTTCATCTCAGAAACTTTTGGAGTTTCTAATCTGACGTGGCAGTTTCTAAATTAGTTTTAGGGATGTAGATTAGTTTTTTATTTAAAAATTTTGCTCAAGAGTTTCTTATTTAACAACTATACTTTAGAGTTTATAAACTCTGACGTGACTTAATCATTGGTTAAAATTGATCGGTCTCTCGTAATATTGATAATATTTGCTAATGTGACAATTTAAAAACTCTTAACTTTTCAGTTTTAGAGATTTAGAGTTTAGGAACAAAAGAAAAATTTAATTTCTAAAATTGGTGTGACAATAATTTAGAAACTCCAAAAGTTTCAGAGTTGGAGATGCTCTTACAGGGGCTCGTGCATGACGTGTGAGCACACAGCATGCCGGTCGAACTCCTGCATGCATGTGCCCGGTTGTGCGCACATGTACTTGTGTTGAAATTAATGTTTGTAATTTTCTATGTTGTTTTTTTATGTTTAAATTAATTAGTTGTGATCTTATATGTTAATTGATTGTTTAGAGTTTTTAAGATCTTATTGGAATGTACAATACATGTATTTGATATTTGTGTTATAGTTTATGTCATTTAAGTCATAAAATATCTAAAAGACATTTTATAGCCTATAAAGATGTTGTCATTTGTAATAGCACGTGAATAGTAATAGAGTAATATAAGAGTTGTAAGTTGTAGTGTGTTATAAATTCTAAAGGGAGAAATGAAAAATGAATTTCTATTGATTATTTTCTAATCTCCACAATTATTATACATGGGCTAATATAATTTTAATTCATGTACTAACTGTTGGTTATTCCTAAAAAAACTGATTGATGAATTTCTCTTATGTCAGCTGTAGATTTATCTTGAAAGATTTTTCTTTACTAAATGAGTCTATGATGATTTCTTGAGGTTCATTTCCTATTTCTTAACACTCTCCTCAAGTTGAGTTCTAAATAAACTTATAGAACCCAACTTGTATAAAATACTTGGAAAACTCTCTTTGTCTGAGGCTTTGGTGAATATATCATCTAGTTGGTCGTGACTCCTTACAAATGGGATCGCAATTTCTCCAGCATGAACTTTTTCTCGAATGAAGTGACAATTGATTGGTTATTTGTGTGTTATTACCATTGCAAGTTTTAAACCAAAAATACCGATTTAAAAGATTGCAAGTATACAACATAATTAATGTGGTACTTGAGGTATCGATCTCACAAGGACAACGATGATCTTCTAAGTTAAACTATAGTGTTTAAATCTAAGGACTAAAATGTTGATTTGGTTGTTTGAAAATTAACGAATAACTAAGGTGATTAAAAGAAATAAAAGTTGGTCTACTCAAGAAGATAAGGTTTTAGGGCTTAGAGTTTCTCAATCCACTTGTCCGGTTGGTATATGATAAATTATCCTCAATTGGCTATGTTATAAACGAACACAACAATTATAATGCTAAGTAAGGAGTTAGCCTCTTAACATTATGCCTAGATCAATTTGGGGTTATATCCGCATATAACACCAAATTGGTTTAGGTTTTGTGGCACAAGTCGAATTAGAGCTTACAATTCTATTCGTCTAGCAATTACACATTAACAAAGAATTAGCAAGTTCTAAATTTCTCTAAGGCATTAATCTTCCCCCTCGGACTTGATTAGTGCTTAGTACTTCTTTTTTATCTAAGGCATATTTCTCAATTATTCAATCTTAAACTAAATCATGAAATAAAAATTCAATCAAAGAAGCAATAACAAGCAATTGAGCAAAGCAAGTATTCGATTAATAAACAAGTTTCATGATATGCTCCCTGTCCTAGAGAGGTGATTAGCCCCTCATGGTGAGAGAAAGTACAAGAGAAAGATTAGAGAAAATAAATCGAGAAAATCCCGCTCTTATGCCCCCTTGATCTCCATCCTTGTCTTCTACCAAGAACCCCTCTTTTCCATGTCTAAGATCTATCTAATAATGTCTAAATTCGAACTGGGAGAGATGTCCTTTTTATTTTCTTTCAAATATTTAAATAGTCTGCCCAAAAATAGCTTTGGACGTTCTGCTTGCAACCTGCAACAAAGGTCTTGCGACTTGCAAGCTCGGGGCAGTGAAGTTTCCCTCTAAAAGTTTTTCAAAATTTAAATCTCAAAGCAACTCTTGCGGGCCGTAATGGTTCTGGCTGCGGTCCGCAATTAAGTCATTTTCTAAGGGTTTTGGAAACGTTTATGGTGTTTTTCTTAGCATCTTTTGGATCTCCTTGCGGCCCGCAAGCTAGTGTTGATTCTTGGACTTAGCATTTTCTGATCTCCTGACTTGTCTTGCGGCCCGCAAACAAGTGCATCAATGCACCATTTTGTGCTGCTCATCGTCTAGAATCTAATTTCGGGGTTCTTTTAGCTTGAATCATCTTGTACCTGCATGATAAAACAAACACAGAGCATTACCACGAACTTGCATATTTTCATCCTAAACTAAACAAAATTAACTAAAAGCAACACGGGATCTTGGTCAAATAGCATCCTAAACCCTAGCTAATGGTATATATAAATCGAGCTTATCAACATTGTACCTCTATATGTTTTGTTCGTTCATGAACACTGGATTGATGCAATATGACGTGCAGCTTGATTATCACAATACATTTGCATAGGTGTTTCGCATGTGATATTTAAATCGTCTAACAATTGTTTTAGTCATACTAGCTCACTTGCTCTTGAAGCCATTGGTCTATATATGCCTCTGCACTAGATCTTGCAACCACAATTTGCTTTTTGCCTTTTCATGTCACGATATTCTCGCCTACGAATGTGCAGTATCAGGTGGTTGATTTCCTGTCAAAGTTTTCAGTCCAATCTGCATCAGAGTAGGCGAGAATATTGTGACTGCTATTTTTCTTCATCCATAACCCTTGTCCGGGAGATCACTTTAGATACATAATAATTTTGTTTATTATTTCTAGATTGGGTGGTCCTTGGAGCATGCATAAATTGGTTTACACTACCAATAGCAAAGGTTATATCTGGTCTAGTAACAACTCAATAAATTAATTTACCGACCAATATTTGGTACTTGGTTTCTTTCCGATGAGGGCTAACTTGTTGTCAACATCTCCTCCTCTGAGATTCACTTCTTCTTCCTCATCTTCACTTTCTTCGGACTCGCTTAGCCAAGTTGCTTGCATGGCTCTCTTGTTAATTTCTTAAATCATCCTTCTTGTGATCTTCTTCTTTGAGTAAATATCACATAGTAATTTTGAATGTTATGACCTTCCTTGTTGCAACATATGCATACAACCTTTTACCTTGAGTTAGTCTCTCCTCATTTACTTTCATTTCAAATTATATTCCTCATTTCGCTAGCTTGGTAAGAAGACCCTTGTCTTTAGAGAGAACTTAGTGAAGATTTTGATATATGACTTCACTTGCCTCGAATTTATAAGGTGGATTAAATAAAGATTGAGCCAATAAAGCTAAGGTTTTTGTTGAGATTGTGCTCTTGACTTCCTTGTGATTCAACTCATGTGAGCAAAGTTGAGCGTACACCTCTTCAGGTTGAGAGGTAAGTCCTTTAGCTTGTAAAGCTTCTATAGAGCTCACGGTGTCATCCCAACCGAGCTTATTGGACACCATTCTCAAAAGTTTACCTACAAAATCTTCGTCACAAATATTAGAACCAACTTCTACAAATTCATTTCTTAGAGAAACGAGTCTATGAAAGAGACTTTCAAAGGACTCGTTATCTTCGAACTTCATATTTTCTAACTTTGTTATTAATCCGACCTTTCGAGTCTTTTCATATATTTATTCCCTTCATACCTAAGAACTAAGGCATTCCATATTTCCTTAGCATTAAAAAATGTGTGAGAGATATGGCAATTGACTCATGAATTGAATCTAAGATTGTATTCATAGCATTATCATTAGTGTACTTAAGTTCTTTTAATTCTTTGGTAATGGTAACACCATCTAACTCATACTTTGGTATCCAACCATCTTCAACTATTTTCCAAAGTTCAAGCAAGCTTAGATAGTTTATCATACACCTTTCCAAAATAAAAATTCTTGCAACCTACTCCAAACGAGTTCTTTCACAAATTTCAATTGAGCCATATTTCACAAAATCATGAATTAACAAGACTTTGGTGCTTAGTTAGGTATGAACCTATGTGCTCTGATACCAATTGTCAGAATTAGGGTTGGGACTTAAAGCGCAAGGCTAAGATCAATTAATAATGTTGAAGCATTTTCAATTAATAATTTCAAATTAAAAGCTTTTAGACCTTAATCACCTAGCCAAGATTTAGAGCAAGCAATTTCTAGAAGTAATAGAGCAAATCACAAATCAACAAAGAGCAAAGTAATAAAAGAGAGATAGAGTGTGTGAAGAGAGAGAGCAATCGAGAACAAGAGAACACGTTATGTAACGTAGTTCGGCCTATCAATCAACTTAGACCTACGTCCACATGTTTTCGGAACAAAATTTTCCTTCCGGGCCGATTTCACTATAAAACGAGTGTTCTTTACAAAGTGCGGAGTCGATCTTTGACTTCTTCTAAACAAGCAAGTCAATCTTCTTCTCCTATACCAATGTATGGGGCAACACCACACGACACGGTAAAAAGGTCCGATTGACAACACAATCAAGGACAGAGATGCACTACTTGACAACACAAATGTGGTGCACCAAAGACTAAAATTTAGCTAAGAGTTTATTCTCTAATTGACAATAAGGTAATAGAAGCTATCCTAATGCTCTCTAGGTTAGGTAGCCGGAGGAGAATTAAATTAGGCTCTTTGTTGTGCTCAATTTGATGCTTGGAAGCTTGTGGGTGGTGTTTGATACCCTGTCGGTTCGTTTCTGCATCATTTATATAGGCTGAGCACTTCTTGGGATCTTGGAACCTTCAATTTAGACTCTGGCGTTACACAATCTCCATAATGCATGTCGGAAGGGGTTATAATGTCTTGTACAACTTCCAGAAATGTCCTTCTTCTCTTATGCAGCTGTCATGTGGGCCAAATCCTACAAGAACCCGTTATAACGCTTGGAGAACTTGTTATAATGGGTTAGAAGTCGTTGTGACGCCTTGTCCAAGCATTATAGTAACGTTGTGGTCGAGAAAATGCTGCTGATGCTACCTCTACCTCCTCCTAACCCATTGTGACGGGTTGGACACCCGTTATGACGGGTTGCTGATCTGTTGTGACGGGTTCTGGAGCGTTACCATAACGTTGTGCTCTATTTGGCACTGTGAAGCATTTCCTTGATGATTTGAGCATGTCTTGACTTGTCTAGGACATGTTTGAGCATTGTTTGACATTCGTATGTACTTGTTTTAACATGCATCTTCACCAAAACTCATGTCAAGGTTAGTACTTAATTGTTTTGGAAATTGTCAAACAAGAGATGAGTTTAATTCAACATTTTACATGTCTCCTTTAATAGATCAAGGATGTATTTTCTTTGAGATAGAAATAAATTTTTGTTTGAGTGAGTGGGCAATTTCAATATCTGAGAAATATTTTTTTTCCTAAGTCTTTAATATCAAATTTTTGTGCTATTTGACTTCTGTTGTGCTATTTGACTTCTTAACAAACATTCAAGAATTTGATGTGCTTTTAAGGAAATGAAGAGATAAAAGAGAGTGATTAAGTTTTGCATACCATGCTCGAGAAGATTGCTTGAGTCTATATATTGATTTATTTAATTTACAAACAAGGTTGTCATCAGTTCTATTTTGGTAACCAGGTGGCAGAGTCATATACACTTCTTCTTCTAAGGTGCCTTGAAGAAAGACATTTTTTACGTTCATCTGTGATAAGCTCCATCCAAAATTTACAACAATAGATAATAGGATTCTAACAATGTTCATTTTAGCAACATGAGCAAATGTTTCTTGATAAACTATCCCATAAGTTTGTGTGAAATCTTTTGCAAAAAGTCTGGCCTTATATCTTTCTATGGTATCATCGCTTTTGTATTTTATTTTGTATTCTCATTTACAACCTATTGGTTTTTTCCTTTGGGCAATGATATACTATAGACCATGTGTTATTTTTGTCAAGAGCTTGAAGCTCTTCTTTCGTTGCTTGGCATCAAGTTGGGTAGCTAGTTACTTCTGTTAGTATTGCTGTCCTAGATCCAACTCATATGTTTGATAATTTTAGTTTATTAGTGAATGATTTCATCATTTTGTTCCTTGAATTATTATATTGTGTGGTTCATTTGGGTTGATGACCTGGATTGTAGAATTTCACTAATGAAATAAATATTATTACTCTTAAAATTCTCTGATCTTGGTAATTAGCAAGGAACACTAATTGATCAAGATAAGATCAGTGTGTTGGATTAGATGATGATCACATTCAACATATCATATGACAAGTAATTGTCAATGCTAATCACACAAGTGTATACATATGATGTATAGCACTAGACAGACCCAAAATGAAATATCGCATGAATTGTGTTACGTGTCATTGATATTTTATTTGTGTCCTCAATTCTAAGGTTGAGATGTTTATATTTCCTACATGAGATATGCATATTGTTGGTGTTGTTCAACACTTGCCGTAACAGGGAGTTATACAGACAGTTGTTATAATGTGTATGACTTGTGCGGAGGAACTATAAGCATCAAGATACCATTATCCTCTATATATGATATAGATGATGATATATCTAGCCCCTCTTGATAAAGTTTGTATTATGTGCATGCAAGATGATTATGTGATAATCATATCATAATTAAACTTTAGAGAATCAAGAAATAATAATTAGTAAGGATGACACATTTCTACATTACAATTATTTGGATGTCAAGTGGTAAGGAATTGACACAATAACATTTTAATGTTACAGGGATCATGATTTTGCATTGAGCTTTTAGTCCACATCATTTGGATAATCAATATACCATGACTAGTTGTATCATTGATTATGAAATTAAAATATTTAATTTCATTGCCAGAATGATGGAATTTCATAGGATCACATCATATGAAAGATTAAAAGAAAATGTATTAATAAACATATGTGATGTGTATAATGTGTGCCATTTTAATTATAAGGAGTTATAATTAATTTAAACATATTATATGTTATTAATATACGAATAATTTTATGACATGAATATGTTGTAAAATAATTTTAAAAATATTTAAAGTATGTGTGCCATAATTTAAATGAGTTTTAACACAATGAGAAATGTATATAAATTAATATAAGATATTAATATATATGTTGCTCATATAAAGTATTGGAACGTGGGTTTAACTGTATATTACTATGATAAATATGTAAACCCAATCCAAATTAGAGAGAAAGAGAATTTCGAAGATTTTGGCTAAAATTACAATGCTCAATAATTAATTTTATGCCCAAATTAATTATCAATTGTTGCCCTAATATTTGCCTATACAAGCCCCTCCATTTAAGAAATTTAATAACTACCATTAATCAAAAAATTGGTGGGTGCTAATTTTCCCATTGAGAAAAACATTTTTCTTCTCTTTCTCCCCTTCTCTCTTGTGTTGAGAAAAAATTCCATTAAAATTTCGGATATTTTGAAGAAGGTTTGAAACTAAAATTAAGGTTCTACTTATTGATCTCTTACTAGCCTTAGAGATACTAGTATTTCTTTAATCTTTCGGTGGATATCTAAGGAGGCTCGACATTTGAAGGGCTAAAGCACAACTATCATCGAAAGAGAAAGGAAATAAGAAGTTGCTAAGCAAGACAATCCTACTCGATTTGATTTAGAGATAAAATATAAGGTATAAAATTATTCTCTTGTTGATTAGACAAACTAATATTATTTCTTGCACTTACAATAACTAGATCATTTATTTTGAGTTGAATAAAATTTGTGTTTTATTCCTTACTTTCTAAGCATCAAAACCTTCAGCTTCTTCAAAATTATTCAGTTCAGTTTGTTTGCCAATTTCTATCAGAAAAGCTCCATGGATAACAGAAACATTATTATTGTTAGAATGTGATCATAAGGTCAAGTGCTAGTGCGGAAGCGTTTTTAACAATTACAACTTAAACTTTTGGACCTTAATTACCTAACTAAAATCACAAGAAAGCAAATACTAAGAGCAATTGAGCAAATTAAAATAACAAAGTGCAAGTATAGTAAAGAGAGAGAGAGTGAAGAGCAAAGAGCAAGAGAACACAAGAACACGCGATGTAACGTGGTTCGACCTATAAACAAACAAGACCTACGTCCACAAAACTCTCCAAACCAAAATTTCCTCCCGGAATTGAATCCACTAAACAATAAGTGTTTTTATAATTATGGAACTTATCTCTGGTTTCTTCTCACATAAGCAAATCAATCTTAGATTTCTAAACCTATACAAGGGGCTATATCACTCTACAATGTTAACGTGTCCGATTGACAACACAATCAAGGACGGAGATGCACTACTTGACAATACAATATAGTACATCAAATTAGGCTAACAAAGCTAGCAAACAAGTATTATCGGATCGACAATTAGATGATTGTAGCTATCCTAATTTTGTCAGGTTTAGGTAGCTGTAGGAGAAGGTTTTAGTGCTCTTTCTTATGCTCAATTGAGTGCTTGAGAACTTGGGGATGGTTTAATTGATCTTCATGGTTCGTACCACAAGGTATATATAGGTTGGACACTTCTTGAAGTCTTGCAATCTTGAAATTCTCTTCTTGCGTTACAGAATTAAGGAACCCGTTACAGAATCCGTTGTAACGGGTCGGAGAACTTCCAATTTTTCCCTTCTATGCTTGGTTCACTGACTTCTGGGCCCTTCTGAACAACAACTCGTTATGACAGTTTAGGAATCCGTTGTGACGGGTTGGGGACTCGCTGTGACGGATTGATGATGTGTTATGACAACGCAAGCCTCTGGAAAATCCCTTGTCTTCAACACTTCTCCTCTTCAATTCGTTACAGTTGATTGGTAACCCGTTGTGATTGTTGGGCAACCCGTTATGACCGATAGGGAACTTGTTGTGATGGGTTGTCCATGCATTATGGTAACGGATGGCTCTGAACCTATTTTTGCCCTAGTGACTTGATCTTGATATTGTTGTGATCGTCATAACTTGTACATGCATGATGGAGCCTTTACATCAACTTATTATACCTATATAAACATGCAACTCACCAAAACTCAATTGTGCAAGGTTAGTACTATTTTATTTTGCAAATTGTCAAACAAGAGATGAGTTTAATCCAACAATTATATGTAATATAATCTTGAATCAGTTACCTTACATTATACGTGACAATATCACGTAATCTAGTTGATAGTTGGCTTGATCTGGTTGACCTTTTAGGGTTCTCATCATTTTCTTCCCCCGATTACAACTCCTCCGTATTTTCTCCTTCAGAGATTGATCCTTCTCTATTTTCATCGAAGTAATTTTCTTGTGTTGTACCTTCAAAAGTTGTTAGTTCTGGAGACACGAGTTCATTTCCATATTGGTGTGCTTGACTTTCTTCTTTTTTGTAGAATGATTCATTTTCAAGGAAGGCTACATCTCTAGAAATCAAGGTTTAAAATAGCAGTTCGCACGGTTTAGCGGTGGAGGAGTGATTTAGCGTTTAGCGTTTTATCGGTGATAAAACGGTCGATAAACTACCATATCGATATTTATATCATATAAATTTATTTCAAATGATATTAAGTATAAATTATAATTAATACAATTTATATGCTTAATAATAACACATAATAGTAATTTGTTATCAACTACCATATAGATATTTATAACATATTATTTTATTTCAAATGATATTAAGTATAAATTATAATTAATATAATTTCTATGCTTAATAATAACATATAATAATAATTTGTTATCAACTACCATATCGATATTTATATCATATTACTTTATTTCAAATGATATTAAGTATAAATTATAATTAATATAATTTGTATGCTTAATTATAGCATATAATAGTAATTTGTTCACAAAATATATTTTCAAAGAATAATATATTGAATGAGCATGGCTAAAATAATATGCATAGTACACCCCATTTCGTACTATGCATATATATATAGGTCAATAAATTGAGATTTAAGTTGCTCAATAAATTCTTCATATTAAAATATTGTAGAAAATAAAATTTCGTGATTTTTAGAGCTTTCTTGCTATTTTTTAAATATTTTTTAAAAACAGTCCAGATTTAATACTACAAAAGTGTCATTTCTGGGCTGTTTTTAAAAAATATTTAAAAAATAACAAGAAAGCTCTAAAAATTACAAAATTTTATTTCCTACAAGATTTTGATATGAAGAATTTATTGAGCAACTTAAATATCAATTTAATGACCAAATTAAATATAAATGACCGCATAGTACGAAATGTGGTGTACTATGCATATTATTTTAGCCATGCTCTATATTGAATAATTCATAAGCAAGTATATTAGTAGTTTAGAAGCATAAAGAAAAAAATTTAAAAGTCACCTAAAACTTGATTTGCTAAAAAAATAACAATTAAACAGCAAAAACAGCTATATCACCACTAAAACCGCTAGATCGCCGCTAAAACGCTAAATCGTGTCCGCTTTATCGGCCGCTAAAACCGCTATATCGCCAAAAACCGCTAAAACCGCATTTTTCAATATATCTTGCGTTATAGCTCCAAAAACCGTTAAATCGTCGTTTTATCGCCGTTATTTAAAAGCTTGCTAGAAATATATAACTTTTATTATTGTAAGAATCAAGATATTTATATCATTTTTGTGTGATGAGTATCGGATAAAAAATAGTTTTATTGCATTTTTATCTAATTTGTTTTGTCCTAAATATGGACAAAATATGTGCATCCAAAAACGCGGAGGTGGTCTAAATTTATTTTTCTTTTAGTTAGTATTTCAAGAGGGCTTCTATTATTTAAAATAGAACTATGTAATCTATTAATAAGATGTGTAGCGGTTAAAATAGCATTAGATCAAATTCTTTTTGGAACATTTGATTGAAACAAAAGAGAACTAGTGACTTTCAAGAGATGTCCATTTTTCCTTTCTGAAACTCTATTTTGTTCGAATGTATTTATGCATGTTGTTTGATGCAAAATTCTCTTTTGTTTTAAAAATCTAAAAGTTTTCTATTAATATATTCAGTATCATTATCTGATCTAAACACTTTAATTTTGGTTTCATATTGATTTTCAACAAGATTTGAAAAATCTTGATACCTTGAAAACACTTCATTTTATTTAAGGAGGTAATCCATGTGGTGCGTGAAAAATCATCGATAAATGATAAAATATTTAAAAATAGTATATGAATCTACATGTGCAGGTCCTCAAACATCAGAATGTACTAACGCAAATATTTTTTAATTTTACTACTAGATAATGAAAATGAGAGTCTAGTTTACATGGAAACGCGACAAACATCACAATTATTTGAATCTAAATTAGAAAGACAAAATAACTTATTTAAAAAATGTCATAGTTTTTTTTGTTCTACATTACTAACAATTAGAGCTTTACTTGAGAATTTTAAAACATAAAGTCTATTTTCTAATTTGCCTTCACCAATCATCATTTGTGTTGTTTTGTCCTAAAAAGCCACAGCTTTATATGCGAACATTACATTACAATTTAAGTCCTTAGTAATATTACTTATGGATAATAAATTTATGGTCAAGTTTGGGTGAATACAAAACATTTGAAAATTTTCTTGAAAATACATTCATAGTTCCTATGTTTTCAATAGGGATGTTGTCACCATTTGCAACAGTCACATATTGAGGATTCTTAATTTTTTATACTACTTAAAAAATTAATGTTTTCAGTCATGTGATCAATTGCAGCTGAGTCAACAATTCAAGTACTGTTTTTGTAATAATTTTCGAAATTTATTTAATACAATTATGTAAATGTACATGTCTTTCTCATCTTATTTGTGATTTGAGCTAAAATTTGATCTAATTGGGCTGGGCTGAGAAGAAGGCATTCAGTAGAAGATACAAATGGATTCGAATTTACAGTGTGTGGAATCAAACTCGATATACTCATCTCCCTATCGCATCCACTAGAAGTCGTTAGCCCAACCTTTTCACCTATGTCTTGTGACTCATTTCGCGATCCACCTTTGCCTTGTTTTTGCCGCCTATGTCTTCCTTTCTCTTTGATCAGAGATGCGAGTAGAGGAACCATCATTGATCCTTGTTGTGTTCCTCTTTCTTACAGTTATCACACTTAAAAGTGATGGGTGCTCCTTGTGTCTCCCCATAGGGTTAAGACTTAAGATTCTGACAGTTTACAAAAAATGCTCGATTTTTTGATCCAGATATGGTTTGAGGGTTCATACATATTCTACGAGATCTTCTCACTATATCATGGCTACTATGCTTCTAAGGGTTGGAAGTTCTAAGGCCTTTGGATCAGTTGTTTAAGTGCTAATTCATTCCACTTGACTTTTTAATCACCGACATACACAGTTACTGTCTTGGTTCTTATTTTAATTGCGCAATTTCTTGTTTTAAGTGGAAAATGTAAGAAAATTTTTGGTCTTGACCGCACATCACTTTGGTTTCATCCTAACTTTCTTTGACTGAGTTCATATACATGAACAACCTTGCTATTTGGGATTGCATTGAGTTTAGTAATCATGTCATGACATTGGTGTCATTTTGTTGCCATTCAAGGATTGTTGGTTTTGTGCTCTTTTTTTATCAGCTTTTTTTGTTTCGGTGATTGGATATGTTGTCTCTGTGTTGGTAATAGTGGTTGTTGGTTTTTCGATTTTACCAGTAATATGGCTCAATTTAGCTTTGTTGTGGAGAGTAAGATATACATATCTAGCTCATGATGGATAATTTGTGTCGTTGAGCAGCATTTGCGTGAGTCCTGGCATCTGTTGCATCTCTCAAGCGTGAGAACGGTGCTCGTTGAAGATCTCCGTCATTGCTGGTGTCACGGTGCAGTTGCAACCTTATTTTGAATGACATTTTTTGAATTTCTGAGGCTTTCAAATATCATGATAAATTCTTAAGGGAGAAATGAAAAGTGAATTTATATTGATTATATTCTGATCATTACAATTGTTGTACATGGGCTTATATAATTTTAATTCCTATATTAGCCGTTGGTTATTTTCTAAAAAAATTATTGCTGAATTTTCTTTTTGTCAGCTGTAGACTTATCCTAGAAGATTTCTCTTTACGAGTATTTCTAAGACTTATTTTCTATTTCTTAACAAAACTATGTAATAAAAAATAATATTTTCTGTCTTTTTCTCTTTCTTTATCTTTCACTAAAATATTATAACAAAGCCGTCCTTCCCCTTCCGATAGTAGAAAGCTCCTTTGTAGAAAGACCATAAGCCAACAAATTGTGCACGTTCACGTGTCATTTTTAGTGTTATTGCAATTTGCAAGAGCAGTGCCTAGCACCAGTTAATGCAAGCACGCACGGAATCGGCCCTTCTGATCTTTCCAAAAATTGTTCATTTTTTCATGCATTTTTAAGATATAAAAATAGCATATAAAGCATTTGACCACCATATTTTGTGCAGAAACTTCTACTTCGACATCCATACTTAAAAAAACGATAAGTATTAATAAATTAATAATTATAAAGTGCTTATTAGTAAACACTTCACCTCCATTATAAATATTTTTGCATGCCCACCTGCACAGGTTTTATTCTTATTTTAATTCGGATTTTTTTTATTTATTTTACAAGTATTTGGAATTGTTAAGATATTAAAAAAACACTTCTAGCTTTTCATAATAGATTTGACACTTCAATTATTCCCGATTTTTGTACAAGTTTTTTGGCTTAAACAGTTTTCTAAATTTAAAATTCGTAAACGAAAAAGAAAAGGAAAAAAAGGGGGGGGGGGGGGGGGGGGTTGTCTAAGCACATGGCTGGCATAGTGGCATGACATGTCAAAACAAGTGCTAAACTGCCACTTTCGAATCATGAAGATCATTAACAAATAACGACAGATTAAAACAGAGATGATGGAATTGGCAGCGAAAGTTTGCAACTAACGCTACCATGATACCATCCTTTGAATGGAAGGAAGCTAGGAGTCCGCGTTAATCATATACAATACATACATGCAATATAACCAACACTAGTCTAGAGAAATAAAATGCAGGT
The DNA here is from genome assembly GCA_964058865.1 of Eleocharis quinqueflora. Lineage (NCBI taxonomy): Eukaryota > Viridiplantae > Streptophyta > Magnoliopsida > Poales > Cyperaceae > Eleocharis > Eleocharis quinqueflora. The sequence goes on along the minus strand of CAXKVX010000471.1, from coordinate 6,581 downwards.
AGGAGGCCGACAAACCTCTAGTTTCAAAATGTCACACTTGTGAGTTGTCATGTATAGAGCCTATACAAAGTAAATGAACCAGTTAAAAGCAGATTTAAGTAAAGTAAATAAATAAATAAAACTTGTATACAAAACATTTACTAATTAATCCTTCTAAAATTTCAATTTCCTGCTTAATATTGTTTCAAGTTACATATATAAAAATGGTCTGGAACCCCCTTTGCCTATTCTAAAGCCACTAATATAAGGTGATTTGATAGATATATCTAACAATCAAGGAGGCACCAGCATATATATGCATTACCTTGTCAGGTTTCCTAAGAAAACAAAAGAGGAAAAATAATGGAGGCCAACAAGAATGGTCAACTTACAAAATGTTCAACTTAATCAGCAGGGCTTCTTCCTGTCCATTTTAACATGCATGTTGAACCACTTTTTTTTCCTCAGCCGGTCCTTCATTTTTTCTCTTTCTCCCTCCTTTTTCTCACTTCTGCTGCTCTTCTCATCGTCTTCGCTTTTCACAACCTTTGGAGAGTTCTTGACCTTGCTGCTGCTTCTTTTAAGACCTGGATTTGTTGTGTAGGCGGCATGAACTGTGTTTCTTTCACTAAGAAGTTCGTCTATCTGTGTAATTTATATACTACACTTAAGTGCTTTGCATCATATAGCAAGGGATAATATAAAATCCACCGGCAAAGCAGACGGTCCCCTCGAAAAAATTAAAGAAAATTGTCCACAATTTCACACAAACAAGCGGAAAAGGTAGAACGGTTGAACGTACTGCTTTCATTTCTTGTGCATATCTGTTTGTCATCTCAGTAAATTTTGCAAGAACTTCTCTATATTCAGACTCAAATTTTGAGAGCTCAGCTCGCTTAGTGATTATCTTAGCTTCTACATCTTTTAGTTTATCCTTCTCCTGCGAGAAAGGTCCTGCACACATCACTTCTATTGTGTAGCTTGCACTTTTGAAAAAATTATCACCTGCATTAATGAAAAAAGGAAAATTTTAGGAACTCACAAGCGGACATGTAATATATATGAGTACAACAATGATGATGATGATGATGTAACCATACAAATGAGAGGAAATACCATAGACAGCAAATACATGAGTGCCAGCCTTCAGTTCATTTATCTCACAAGCCTGGAATCCATCCAATTTCTTGAAAAACGCTGAGCCAGGGTCTTTTCCAGCCGACATCTAAATTAAGAGACACGGACAACTGTTATTGTAAGAATGGTTGAAATAAATTTTGAAGAAGGTAAAAATAAGTCAGGTATCAATCTCACCGAGTTATTTTGCTCAAAGTGGTAGACAGTAAAGCCCAGGAAGAACATGCCCGCTGAGGTAACTTTTCCAGCTTTTATACTGTCCTCCTATTGAGGTAAATAAACAAATTACAGCAATCACAGGAACATTGGAACTTCAACAACAACATCATAACACTCATTGGTGGATATAGTAACAAAGAATGGGGTTCAATGAACCCCATTGTTTTATTAGAGCTGATATGTATATTTAGTTTTTTTAGTGTTATATTGATGATTTTTTTCTTAGGGAAAAAAACTATATTTAAACACCATAAAATATGAAAATTATTTCATTGTTACCCCCATTTAATGATTTTTTGATGTGGTTATTTTATTAATATCAATGTTTGATATGATAATTGACCCCCATTCAAAAAGTTCCTGCCTCCGCCCATGATAACACTCGAATATTATCTGAAAAAAGTCGATGAAAGTATTGTTTCTTTCAAAATTACACAAAAGTACAAAGAAAATCAACACACCAGGTTCATTTCTTTCAACCAGACTTCCATTATACAAACTTGGAAGAGACGGAAAAAGAAGGAAATTTTAATAAAGGGCCACCTGCAATGCGAGGCTCAATCCACCATTCTCTTCTTGCTCAAAGTATAGCATCTAAGATAACATAGGAAAAAAAAACTCATCAGGACAATGTACACATTTAGGCCCCGTTCGATAGACATGGGTTTTCTGGGAATCAAAGGGAAAAGAAGTACATTGGGAAACATTATCTTAATGGTGTTCAGCAGTAATGGGAGAACTTATCCAGTTGGGAAGTTTTGTATGTAAGCATACCCAAGGGAAAATAAAAATTATATCCGAGTCATTTTTTTCCCTAAAAATGCTTCTGAATACTCTTCTTCGTATATTTCTATGAGTTGGGATCTTGCAATTTGATTAAAGAGGTTACCAAACCCATTCCCTGATTTCCAAGAAACGTTCTCATGCCGAACAGTCCCTTACTGGTTAACAACTTGCAGTTCCCAACAAAGTAGCAGCAAACACAAACTGTCATATTTATTATGATAATCCCACAAATAGTGATTATGAAACTCAACATCACAGAAGCAGTGAATCTGAACTGAAAGAGAGCAAAATATCATTTACCTGTTCCAGCTAAACAATTTAAGAAGTGATTATGAAAAAAAAAGATGCAATCAGCATCATCCAAATAAAATGTAAGATTCTAAACATAAACTTCATTACCAAACATTGAAAGCAAAACATTTAAGCGCATACAACATCAACTAGACAAATTTCTTCAAAACAGGCATTCATGGAGTATATCTATACAAGCTATTGAGGATAAAGAAACAAAAGTGAAACTACCTTAAATTTACTCTTATTAGAAGAATGCACTCTGCAGACAAGTCCCAATCGAGCTTCCATTTCTGTTATTTGAACCGAGTAGAAATCAGCAGTTTGTTTCTCCACCTGTTAATATCGAAAGATTTTTAGTTGTGATATATCCTCGTATGAAATTGCAGATGTCACAAGAGGCTGCCTCAGATTTTTGTAACAAGTGAATATACTAGCCTTTTTAACAAGGGATTGCCCCAGCTTAATCTCATTAACAGCAACAGTTCCATTTAATGCCTCCTCCAAAACAGTTGCTGAGACAGTTGTTTTTATTGGGACACCGAGTTTACTAACATTAATAAGCAACATTGTTAGTATGAAAGAAATAACGCTTAATATCAAAGAGATTTACAGTGAGGTTACCTGAAGAGAGCAGCAAATACTGTATTAACTGTATTTAAACTAGATAAATCAAGCTCCAATTCGTGATTATCTCCCTCTATAGCCTTGATCCAGAACAGAAGAAAAAAATAACTTGAGAACTAGAACAGTATAAACAGGATGCATCATCCTTATTATGCTCTAATTGAAATGGTGGATATGAGATTACCTCAAAACCAGAATTATCATACTGGCGTCTTTTGTCTGGGTCGGAGAGAATGTTGTATGAAAATGTGACCTCCTTGAACATGTCGGCTGCTACTGGATCATCTCCATTTTTGTCGGGATGGTACCTGGAGGAAAAGATGGCTGTTATGTATTTAGTTTTTTATTTTGCCCTAGAAAACAATAAACAGGAAATGGTAGGTGGAGACTGGAGACTGACATGTGGAAGTGTTAGCAGAAATGCATTAGAAATTGGTAAGCTGAGAAAAGTTGACAAGAGCAATTCAGACATTCAGTGAAGAAGAAATGAAGAAATTAGAAAGAGAAAAAGCATACTTGAGAGCCATTTTGCGATAGGCGGTCTTAATTTGTTGATCCGTGGCAGCGCGAGTGAGAGAGAGGACCTCGTAGGGATCCCTCCGCTCATGCTTCTTCTCCGACTCCGAGTGGAAAGAAGCCGATTTGGAGCGGGGCATTTTGAGTTATTGTCGTGGAAGGGTTCTAACCCTAGGGACTGAGGGGAGAGGAGGGGAGAGGAGAGGAGAGGAGAGATTTGTCTGATTGAGGAAGGAGTATGATTAGAGTAGCCAGCTCGGTAGCTCCACTTGGACCGCTCACCAATCGGCAGTCACCACACGAGCCGTTCGTTTACAGAATATTTCTTTTTGGTAATATTCTGTTTGGTAGAAAATGTTAGTGATAAAAGTAATCAATACGTACGAATATGATCAAAATGATGCTGCATAATAGAAAATGTAAGCATGGTATATTTTTTATCGTGTGGGACAAAAAAATGTCTCTTCTGAAAATATATTACAAGAATGATCACATATAAAACAATATTTACAATAGTGATCATAAATAGCAAGAAAATTTGGATATTTAATTACAATTTTAATCAAAAGTTCTTTAAATTAGACCGACTCAGATTGATAATACAAAAATAAAAATGAATATATACTGCAGCTAATATAAACTGAAAACAAAAGAACAATTATAATTAAATGGTCAGAAACTTCTGCTACATATGGTCTAACCATCTAATTATCGATTTGAGCTAGTTTCTTTTACTTCCTTGTCTATTGTGTAGTCAATACAAGGTTTTGTTTGATACGGTTGTGTTGTCAAGCGGGTCATTATTTGCTCCGAGTTGTGTTGTCAATCAGAGCATTTTTGTTATATCTTACAAGCTTGGTATTGCCCATTGCAAGGGTCTTGAAGCCTTTTGGATATGCTCTCTTTTTGTAAAATACTTTTTGGTTATAGTGTTCGATCCTAGTTCATTTCACAGCGGGTTGTGTAAAATGAACTTTGATGATTGATTTGAGATAATTTAAATATTTGTTTTCAAGATTGAAAAAGCTTAAAGCTTGAAGAGATCAGAAAAGCATTCAATTTTTTATTTAGAATTTGAATTCAAAAAACTGGACTCAAAGCAACACAGTTTCTGTTATTCTTCTTGATGTTTGGACTTGATTTTCCTAAAATTTATGCAAAAAGCAGACCAAATGAAGCTTAGAGTTTGAAAGTATAGGTGTTATACTACAACTTCGTACAAAGTCTCAGATCTAACTCAAAAGAGAAAGAACTTGACAAGGGTTTTGATTTAAATGTCAGACAAGAGTTGGAACCTGATGCCTTTGGGCTGATTTGAGTTTTTTGATACAACATGGCCTTTTCGGCCAATGTCATGGGTGTTTGAGCTATAATTCATGTTAAGCACATCAAAATAAGCATTTCTTTTTAAAAAAAATTAATTTGAACACAAGGAATTATTTTTTTGCATTTGGACCCTACTTTTCAGTTATTTTTCTCAATATCTGAGATTGAATTGGCTTTAATTTGAAATGTGTTAATTCAAAAATTATGAAATTAATTTTGTAGGTTCATATAAATATAATATACATGTCTGATTTGGACTTGAAATGAGATCTGTACAAAAATAAAATTCTGAGATTCTGATTTGGACTTGAAATGAGATCTGTACAAAAATAAAATTCTGACAGAAGAGGGATAAAGGCTGAAAATGGAACCAATGTTTCAAATTTGATTTTCAGGTTTTGAAGACTTGATTTTATACTTCTATACAATGTATTATACACAGAGAAAGATTTTTAAAATAGAAGAGATTATTTTATTCACAAAATTTCAGATTTGAACTATTTGAGCTTATTTAAACTCTAATATACACAAACTTGACTTGAATTTGATGTTCTAGTGCCAAATTTTTATTCTTTGAGCTTGTTTATTGTTCTCATCACTTATAGGCACACCATTGAACCAAAAAATGGTATGTAGAACATAACAATGAATTTAGAGACCAGAAAAGCGATTAAAGACCACATCTGGTCTCTAGATGATCAAGAGGAGAAGAAGACCAAAGATCAATTTGATGTTTAAAAGACTTATTTTAATCATACAAAAGCATCATAACTCAACCATCAAAGTTTTTATCTGGTAATTATGAATGAACGAAAGAGGCCAACAAATTAAGACGCCGGATGGCTCAGTCATTCTTTCAGGCAAACAAGTTCAATATATAAAGAGGTCTCATCTTTCAAACCCTTACATTACATTATATTACATACTCCAAATTCCAAAACCAAACAATAACATAACATAACATATACCATATTAATTACCATATCATAAAGAGAGAGAGACATGCATGATGCTTGTGTTAGAGATGAAATAATTAAATCAATGCAAAGAACCACGTCTCATTTCACTTCCCTTCCTCTTGGAATCTGTATCCCCTGAAATGGTCAGCAATTCCAAAACTAGAAATGGACAGTTTTTGCACGCTGATACTGTAGCAGTTATTGTGCGGGCAGCGGTGAGGATTCAGGGGGCTGACCATTTATATTACTGTAGCATCATTTCTATTCCAGGAGATGTGAATTCTTCCTCTTGGAGTACGAGCATCCTATCACGGCTGAGCCCCAGGCTGAGTTCATTTGCCCCATCTCCTGCTCCTTCATGGCCGACCTCGTCATCGTGCCCTTGAGGCAGACCTTCGAGCGCACCTACATCCAAGCTTGTGTCGCCCTCTCCTTCACCCTCCCTCGCTATTCGAGTCCCAACAGGACCTCTTCCGCTTCTCCCCCTCCTCCTATCTCTTCCTCACCCCCAACCTCAACCTCCGCAATGCCATTCTCCACTGGTACTCCCGCCTCCACATCCCGTCTCCTGTCCCCATCTCCCCCGATGCTGCCAACCACATCGTCCGACACCTCATCACTATCACCATTCAAGACCATCTTCCTCCTCCTCCTCCTCCTTCCTATGATCATCCTCCAGTTATCAAAGCTAATTCATTTGATGAACTCAGCCTCGACGCTCTCCCCTACGCCGACCCTTCC